>WJFB01000268.1:0-77694 GCA_009870185.1 Pygmarrhopalites habei | reverse complement strand
TTACAACAAACTCATCCTCTTTAGAGTACTACAGTCCAGGTCAGCTCCAGTTTTTTCAAAAAAAAAAATCAAAACATACAGGCACCAACAACACAGGTGACAACAACATGGGCACCAACAACACAGGTGACAACTACATGGGCACCAACAACACAGGTGACAACTACATGGGCACCAACAACACAGGTGACAACTACATGGGCACCAACAGTACATGTGACAACAATAAAGGCACCAACAACATAGGTACCAACTACATGGGTACCAACAACATTGAGCCTTATGAGCCATAAGGCTCCATGTAGTTGGTGCCTGTGTTGTTGGTGCATATAGGTTCCTAAGAGGTCCAAACCAACCAAAAATACGAGTGTAGTAAAATAATTGTATTACTCTGCACAATATTGTAATTTTAAAAAATCTTATCTTGAAATTTTGTCCTCAACTCTCGTTGCTCGTAGCAAGTACAGACATCATGAATCCTCCAAACCGAAATCAACTCATACACACAATTTACGTTTGAACACTCAAAATAGAACAGACAATAATTTGACCTTGCCATAATGTACATTGCCACAAACCCTAGTGATATTTCAATGTCCAAGATTTGGGCCATAGTAAACACAGACGCAAAACTCACTTTGCAAAATTCAAATCCGTACAAACAACGTAAATTATTGACCATCATAACTTTCATTAAAAAATCAAGACACATCGCTGTATGTAACTTGAGTAATCTCAATTTACTTCAAATTTTATGAACCCTATAGTACTAATACACCCTCCCTTTTGAATAGATTAAGTACAGGGTATGGACGGGTCATTAGTGAAATCTTTGAAAGATTCCTCACTCTTTAAAAAGGTACTTCTTCTTCTCCCTCATCATGAAACAATAGACCCTAAAAGGACGGACCATGCAATCCCTTCATAAGCAATTTATTCACAAATAAGGTCATGGGTGATCAATCAAAATTTTGTCTAATCTATTTTACAGAAGAGAGGAAGAGAGAAAAACCAAATCAGAATGTACATGGAGGAGGGAGACACACACACACACACATACAAAGAGAGAAAGAGGGTCATCATCAGAGAGATAATCCCATGGTGTACCCTGCATGCAATCCCCTGCCTGCCGTAGTCAATGTCTCACACAGAGTACATAATAATAAAAAAATATATAATAATGTTAGTAACATTATGGTACTCCTTTTGTGTGCCAGGGAACACAGCACTGGCCTACGACAAAGACAAGATTATGAGTGCACTTTGTTGAAGTGGATGTGTGTTCTTTATTACACAACCCCTCTCTGCCTTCTTCACCTATCCATCAGTCCTTAACTAACGGAGAGGAGGAGAAAGAGATGTAGGATTTATACGCCACATAGGATGAATAGTTAATCCTCCAGTTCATTCCAAATGAACAACTCTTGATTGACGCTTGATTGCTTGATGGATGAAATACGAGATAATCACACACACACAACACATTACAAGTACGACGTCTCTGTAAAATCTTTATTGCCCAGCGGCACCATATGATGCTTGCTGCCTCACTTATGTTTCCCCCTCTCCTCCTCCTCCCCCGTTAGTTAAATGCCAATTGCTTTATTGCACTACTTTGACTACTTGCATCTCACCAATGTTCAATCTGTGTTCAACACTGATGTGAAGTGACTCAAACTCATCGAGTATCCTCACCGACGTATTAACGCCCATTTGTTGAACTTTATGTACTCGTCCCCCTTGCACATCCATTACACAGTGAAATCTGTGTCCACCAACTACATACACAGATGAGTAGTAGTCAGTACACACACAGTAAAAATTAAAAAATTAAACAAAATAATATTACAATTCTTGTAATGAACACACATGATTGAATATTCATTCGTTTACTCTCCACTCTTGCATCATGATTCAATACACCCTCATGGCATACCGCTTACATCAATCCCCCCTTCCTTCATCTCTCTCCCTGTAGTCTGTACCACCGCAGTGGTTTTATAATGAAATCATGAGATGATCAATCTGGTTTTATGCGCATCAATGCTTAGCTCCAAGCTGCTGCTGCTCAGAATCCAAAATCAG
Source organism: Pygmarrhopalites habei (assembly GCA_009870185.1). NCBI lineage: Eukaryota > Metazoa > Arthropoda > Collembola > Symphypleona > Arrhopalitidae > Pygmarrhopalites > Pygmarrhopalites habei. The sequence goes on along the minus strand of WJFB01000268.1, from coordinate 75,609 downwards.
TATAACCACACAAAAAATCAAATTGATCATTTTTTAAAAAATAATCATCATCACCTCTGTATCAAAACTCATCGTCAATTCAATCAAAAAATTGATGTTGGCAAACACGGTTCCTCGTCCTTACTATAGTCATAGTGAGAAGAACTAGAGAAGATCCAATTAAATTTAAAAGCATTAGCACACACCAACACAGCTATGTCAATAACATGTACCGTGGTACATACTACTACAACTACACAGTAGGGAACTCAACAAAATTTGCACAAAGTTTATGAATGATGCTGAACCATCGACAGCATCAACTTTGTTATTATTATTATCATGACATGATAATAAAAAAATAAGCTGATGCTGTCAACCTACTGTTTACATTCCCACTAATTCCTTCTCTCCCTCCTCCACCAAACACACTGCATACACACACATATTTATATTCAGTTGAGGAGGAGGAGGAGAATTTTGCGAAGGAAAACAATGAACCATGATATCAACCTTTGGAGACTGCTTTATGTACGCATTTTACTAAATAAGGACTTTAAACAATTAAATGTAGCCAATTAAATTTTACGTAAGTACGCTATTATTAATATCCCCTTTAACAGTGTGTGTATTTTTATATTCTACAAGTATGCAGAGAAGTTTGTAATTCAGGCGACCATGAGCAAGAGTAACTTGAATTGATTTCTTTCTCGGCACTCATTCCTCCCATTATTCATATTACAATTTCCAAAAATACTATCATCGAGTTTCTGACAATCTTAACAAATACAAGAAAGTCTACGCTAAATTCAATTTGCCATTATTTTTATTAAAAAAAAATGACACGGAGAAAGAGAGTCGGGTAACATATACACAAATATCACATCCACAGTATCGTTACCATTTTGTCAATAGAAATGAAATGGTCCCCAAGATCCTATACACGATTCCCCCATTCTCTTTCCCTCTTTGGGCGAGTAAAATAGAGAAGAAAAACAAGAAGGGAGGGGTTATAGCGAGGAAAATATGGTATTTATTGAGAAGGATAGAGTGTCGGTTTTTACTTTATTCCAGGACACTAACCGCTGATGATGAATCATGACCATGAATGCTTTGACTCCTGTACCTATATGGTTTCAGCCACCCTTGCAATCGATTCACTCCTGTCATTTATTCCTTCACATACTTCCTTTTTTACACCCAACAATAGCATCACAGGCACATCCACACAAAAAGAGAGAGACAGAGAGAGGGACTAGCTCAAGATTTACATATGAGTGTGTGTGTGCGTGTAAGACTTAAGTTATAATAAACATACATGCATTTCGTGTATAACAGAAGTATTGTATGTGTCGTAGTATTATATTTGTTATAATACTAGGTAATTTTTTTGAGCAGCAAAGTTATACATGGCGACATAGAGTTTGTGGGTCTATTTCTATTTCCACTACCAACTCTTTGCGGCTTCAACACATTCTTTTTCCTAACCTAGGCGATTCATTCCTAAAGAAAGAGAGCAACCACTCAGACTTTTCCCCCTTGCAAATATATATAACATTAGGAATCAAGGAATTTTTTTTCATATTGTATGTTACACTCATTCATTCAAAACCTCTAATGTACATAATGGCCGACTTTTACTCGAGTACAACAGAGAGACTAAAGGAGAGACGCACAAGAAAATATGCAAAAAAAGAAACAAACGAGCCGACGATCAATGTAATTTATATGAACACTCTACATCGTGGAAAATTTTCTCTCAAACTGTCCAGAATTCATGAATAGACAGGAGACAGTATTCTCACACACACACACTGTGCCTAAAGATAGCTAGGTTCTCCCATTCCCATACCAGCCAACAGACATGGATAGGTGAGTTGGCAAAAGTGTTGTGTGTATTCTTATGCATTAGGTACAAAGTATACTCAACACATATTTTACATACAAATCAAATATGCATGTTACGTAAAATATCAGGTCTTGTCTTCAATATATTCAAATTTGAGAAAATCTAAATTAGTCGGACGGTTTACAAGAAATCAAGTATGATATGAATGACAAACTGAAGAGGCCAATTTTTCTCAAAAAAATTTTTTCCTCATGTAAATATCATGTTATATCAGCATGTGGAATACATAAAGCCTTTGTGCAGAAGCCGAAAATAAGGAGGAAAAATGATTTTTGAGTGGGTATATATAGTGTATACCCACACCCACCTACTCAAATCCATGTCATACTCGTATTTCTTCATAATAAATATACAATCTTAGTTCTTCCACCTCTCTTCCTCCTTGTCTGTCTGTAGTGCTTCCTTACTACCGTAGGTAGAGTCACAGATAATACATAGTAATTTTTATACATTTAATGCCAAAGGAGAGTATATAGTCCGTTTGAAAACTGTGCGCTACTCAACTCATACATCAGAATATAATTTATGCTTATTTAGCTTTCACAAGTACACTGTACTATCTGACAATTGCATACAGCATAGCCAATAACAACAACGAGAGAGAAAAAAAAGTAAAGTAACGACCAAGTCTTGACATGCATTTCCCTTTTCGTCGTGAAATAGCACACCATGCAGTACTAGAGTTTTGCTCTTGTTGAGAAAATTTTGTGAGTATTTACCTAACGACAAAGACTTGACTTGAGCTTATCTTGTGCACTTGTGCAGCTTTCTGGTCTTGAACAACTGTTGTGGATGTAGGATTACCATATTATATACAGTGTGTGTGTGTGTGTAAAACACAGTTGGCGGAGAATAGTAGAAATGCAATGCATTGTCTATATTTATTTTTCCTGTTTATTTTATGTGCCTTGTTTTTTAGGTTGCATGTGTGTGTGTGGTGTTATGTACTTACATGAAGTACAAATGGCAGACTGCATTACATTATATGGAAAAGCAGACCATGTAAATTATTAGTAATATTCATTCGCAAGCAGGCTCTATTTACACACACACTCACACACCTAGTTAATTTACATGTGTTCCCTCATAGGTTTTTGTCAATTGCTCAATTATGAAGCATGTTGTTAGCTCTATATTAGGGGAGACTCTACATGATGATGAAGAGGGATGCCAAGGCTGACTCCAATATTACAAATTACCTCACATGAAAATAGTATTCATAATCAAAAAGAAGTTTAGCAAGTTACATCGTTCTTGTTCAACAAAATCTAATAATTATAATAAGACGAGAATCTCCATCGCACGTGCACCCAATTTTCACCAACATCAGCATCAACAACAGAGAGCTAATAATAAAAGCTTTTCATTCACGGGATATGAATCACGGGTAAATCATGTCAGAATTTCGGAAAAGTAATAATCAATATTCACACTAGGACATTTCGGAATTGAAAACAACATGTAAATTGTACATTATACTCCGTATCCGTAACATATCTTCCCTCCTAACGACATGTGAAGTATTGAATGTGAGCAAAAATTATTTCTGTTTATAACCTGTAGTCCTCTTCTTTCTCTGTTGAATAACACTAACCTTTAAGAAAAAAAACTATTCCTGTGTGTTCAACTTTGTTTTTTTAACTGTGAAGTGTCAAGTATCGTAAAACTGTTATATCAACAACAACAACAAAATTAAGTTGTGAAAGGCAATGTAATTACTAAAGTAGTAAGTATAGTCATAACATAATATTATATGTCTGTCTGTCTGTCTGTCTGTGTATAATGCAAACACAGACTTGGAGAATTGTTGTGACTCATTCTTCGTATTCAATGAATAAATATAAGTGTGAATTTAAGAGCATGTAATATTAAACGAAAAAGTCGTCACAAAGTCGTCCATATTGTGTGCAATTAATAAAAATTTTAAGGCAAAGTGTCGTAAAAGAAAATGTTGATGGCTCATGTTCAGAGTTGGAGGGACAACAGGGTAAAACTATTAACGGTGATAGTTGTGTGTGTGTGTGACTTAAATATAACTTTCCTTGGCTTGTCTCCTTGCTTTCTTGCTCCGCTTTCCAGTAGTTCTAGTCTTGGATTCTAATTATATATTCTAACATACATCCAAGGAGGAAGGCTAGAGAGAGACAAGGCGACAGGGAATCCTTTCATACATTTTGTCCTGTTTTTCTGTACGCAGCACACATTGAGAAAGTCTTGTGCTCCTATATAACTGGAGTTTGGAATCTTCTTCTCTCTTTGTGCACACTATGGAATATGGTTCAAATGACTTCTAGCATGACTATACATGTTCAAACAGGGGAATTTTATGCTGCAATTTCCTACGTATAGCGAATCCGAACGAAGAGCAAGAAGAAAAAGAATGAAGAACAAGAACGGAACAGGAATGCTTTTGCGTCTGCATGACGCTGACGACACTTTGATGCTCACGTAAAAATCAGATAGAGCCAATTGGTATCGAGCTGTAAATTCTGAACATAAGTAGATGCTCCGATTCCTGGATCATGAGTGTATCTGCGTGTATAATACAAACTTCAACTCAATTTTAACCAGACATGCACTCCCTAAAAAAATATTTCTATATAGTCACCAAAATTTCTAAAATAGAAAATGTAGACCTCTGAACTATCAAAAGTATATCTGTAGTCGAAAAAGAATGTTCTGTGTAGCTGAATAATATTAATATTATTAATAATATGAACACTTAATTATAGTAAGACAGCATATCAAAATATTCGATAAAAGAGATTACGCATCTCATAGATCAATGATTCGAAATGAAAGAGAGATGAAGAGTTTTATTTAAAACACTTTTTGATGGTGAATGTAGTAAATTATTCACAAAATTACAAAGGAAAAGAGATTCTATTTGAAACTTACCAAATTGAATGAAATCCGAGACAGTTTTTTCTCGCCGAAGCGAGGAATTACATGTCTCATCGTACAGTACGACGAGGATATCCAGTAGAGTCTCAATGCTGAAGGCCTGATAAACAAAAGGAATAAAAAATTTCATTACATAATGACCACTCTCACTACCTTTTCACATCTTGGAGTATGTCAAAGGGGGTTATCATTTTTTTGATAATGAAATAACCTGATGGTTTGGCGGAAGAGCTGGCCCATTGAGAAAGAGAGTCTCCAACTCTGGAAATTGTAAATGTCATTTTAATCTCAAAATAATCCACATTTAATCATACACATTAAATTCGACACTCAAATATCTCTTTTTAAAAAATGAAATAGGAGACTGACCTTTGAGGCGTTTCTCCGCATCTCCCATCTCAATCTTTTTCAAAAGCCGTCACAAACAAAGATTTCACCTGGATGACCTCACAACTTAGCACGAAAGAATGATCATAATTGAGCACTTTATCTGTTCTTCGATTCTATTGGAATGGAACAGAAAATATTTGCTAGTACACATAGACACATGAACAACACACACACGTCTTGCTATTCTCACAATACACAAAAATGATGAGAACAAATGGCCCAATGGCCCAAGATTAGGCACATTTCCACAGACTAGCTTCTGATGACACCGAAACAAACAAACACACGCACTTATAATTGAGCTCAATAACAAATAATTTCCGTTATCAATAATTTACACAAATATTTCCACTTTGACCACAATCATCATACTGTTATCCTATTACTATATTGCACAAAAACGTGAGAAGTGTAGAAAATTTTCATCCCATCCAAAGACTTTCCTTTGAAGACTCAATCGATGGAGAATCCCTGGCTGCTAAATAAATGACATACAAAAAAAATAACAAAATTTGTTGACAAAACCCAACAACATGACTTGAATTTGATTTTTCATTCTCTCACAATTATTGTTAAATTTTTCAAGTTGCTCCAAAAACATTAATAATCAGTCATTTTGATCACAAAACGAGTTGGGCTTACCTTGTGTAGTAAAACATCCCTTTTACTGAATTTTAGGTTGTCAAATTTTGGGATGATTTCAAAAATGATCACCCTTTCGTCCCTTTGAGACGAACACATACAAATTTCTGAATAAATCTATACTACCGAGAACTTTAAATCACAATTAAACTCCATTCCCTGTTAACTTTCTTGCCAAAAGAATTTTGTTTGTGTACTTACTCTGAGCTCAAGCAAGCAACTACTGACAATTTTGATCACCGTGTGCAGGAGTGCGTGTTTTTACTTGCACCCCATTTATGACAAAGAGGAGGGATAACAAAATATTTGAAATCCAAAGTCGCAAAAAAGTTTCTGAAAAGTTTGGTTGAATTTCATTCTGTGTCTGGTACAATTTCGAGAGATAATATGCCAGGCTTTGTTGGCCAATTACTGGGCGTTGACCAATATCGCCAAAGAAGTACGACGTTGGTTTTATCCGCAAAAGGTAATTTTTACAATCAATCAAAAGCTCAATTTAAATATTTGGGTCACAATTTTATTTTTCAAAATAATTTTGCGACTTTCTATTTTTAGATACGATATACAAGGCGATAATATCCCTTTTAACAGTGTAAGTGGTTATCAATTTGTACATTTTATCATTGTGTCATTTTCTACGCATTTTTAATAATTTTTTTAACACAAAATTTTAGAACTGCAATTATCTGGATGAGCATATTTCTATATGCAACATGGTATTATTCTTACATGCCTTTGATATCTCATGCAAGGCCTGTACACCTTCAGTTTAGGTAAATATGGCCCCTTTATTTATCCTCTCGTCTGTATTAGTTTGGAATTTTACATTTTGTAAATTCATTTCCTGTATTAGTCTAAGTACATAGTTCATTAATTAGCCGTCTGTACACACAACAAAGACTAAGGTTCAAGGTCCACTCATGTTTTTGCTATTATTAATTACTGTTTGTGTGTGTGTTATCAACAGCCGATCGTGTGAGACAACCAAGGACAATGGGATGTGTACATTCCCAATTGCTAATGTCACTTTGACCAAAAGACAGCAACTACTGATGGTGGGACAACCGTACAAAATTTTGGTTGAAATGGAAATGCCCGAGTCACCAGCAAATCAAAAATTAGGAATGTTTTTGGTGTGTGCCAAATTAATTGGGAAAGGCAAAGTTGTGGTGGAGACATCCTGTCGTTCTGCAATGCTCCATTATAAATCTTTTCTTCATCATGCTCTGGCCACTCTCTTTTTCTCACCATTCCTCTTGTCGGGTTCTTCAGAAGAGAAACAAATAGTTCAAGTTGAATTATTTTCAAATTTTGAAGAAAATCCAGTAAGTTTTTCACATTTTTGTTAATAAATTTACAGCTGCCAAAATATAATTTTAAATTTTAACTTGTATGAATTTTTCTTGTCTTCTAGTATCATCCAGTGACGGAAGCCTTAATTGAAATTCAAAGTCACCATGTTGAGATTTATCAGACTTATCTCAAAATCCATGCTCATTTCACGGGACTACGTTACATGATGTTTCATTGGCCTATTCTTTCTGCTGTGATTGGCATTTCCACAAATTTATTTTTCTTGTCCATCATTGCAATTTTGTCCTGGTTCAAGTTTTTCACTCCAAGACAAGTGACATATCCTGTTGGGTATGATCCTCAAAAAGGTAAGGAATTTAAAATACCTTCCTTGTAGAAATTTTGCAAGCCAAATCTTTATTTATAGAATGTGTTCTACATTTATGTTTTGTTTCAGTTCCGAATATTCAAAAGTCATTAGAAGAAAGGAGAACATTAGCAAAACAACGACTCATGAAAGAGAGTAAGTTGTTGTTGTTATTATTTTGCTTTGTACCTTTTTTCTGTTTTGCTCCAAAATGAAAATCATGGTATACATTATCAGCGATAATTTATCACATGTTCTCATTGTCTAGGAGGAAAATTACTGAATCAGCGTGTCGTTGTTCCATCATCTGGACCATCAGGCGTTCTCACTGCAGATAAAGAAGATTTGAATTCAGGACTCGAACCTGTGACGATGGTGCAAGAGCAGTATCCTTCAAAAGGAAGTGACTCGGATAACACATCTGTTAATGGGAACAGCGAGACTTTTGCCAAGTCTAGTGATAAGAGAAGATCTTCAGATGAGTTTGTCGTCGTTCCTGACCCTCTTCTCAAGACTACCGGAGACTCTGAGAAAAATGACAAAGAGTATGAGAACGAGTCGTCGTCGTCTTCCTCACAGGAGCCGGATGACAGGCTGAACGACAATGAGGAAAACCTAGATGAAGATAAAGAGAATAAACCACATGCTGCTGAGGGCGGTGAAGCTCTTGTAGCAGAGGAGGAGAAAGTGCAACAAACTTTACGACATAAAACTTCCCAGTCAATAAAAGAAGATTAATAATACCAACGTATTTTCCAAGTGAGAGCATGCTTTTTCTGATTAATTAGTAATAACACTTAAATACTATTTACTCTTTTATGGATGAGATAATTAATTATTTCATCGTACGCCATTTGTAATACGCTATCGCACTTATATTATATATATATATATCCAGTACTTATTCAGTACAACAGTCTTCTTTCGAAAAATTTTGTTTGCAAATTTTCTTTTGCAAGAATATATGTTCTTCCTATATGTAACTATATTTTACCATTTCCTTGTTACCATGTACAAAGTTGCATTATTACGCAACGGTTTCCTATATAGTGTGTAATGTGTGCCACTTTTTGTACAACGACTTTAATTAATTACCAATGACGATAATTTAACCTTCTTCATGACAAAAGGCATAAAAATTGATATTATTATACTAGGTCCATGCAATTTGCATGGTTAACATAATATCATCACACACTGTGTTAAGTTTTAATAAATGTGGGGTTGTGACTTGTGAATATCTAATCACGGGTGTGTGTGATGGGTCAATTTTCCCTGTGCTGTAGCCGCATTACCTATGCGGTATAAGAAACATGCACACGATAGCAGCCATTACTAGTCATTTATCCTATGAATTATAAATATATTTTGTTGAATTATTGTATTTTTGTGTCCCAGAAGTTAAATATTTAATATTTGTGTGTATACCACAATGAAACAAAATAAGGTGAAAATTTACAAAAGTGTATATTGTGAAATTACAATAGTGCATGGCACAAAGTACTTATGGTATATACTATATAGCTATTTGATGAACCGTGCGTAACGTAATTTTTTGCACGCTTTAATGTAATTTGTGAATAACTAATGTCTTTCTGATGTTCATATTATTTTTTACAAAGTAACCGATAGTAAAAGTCGTATATTTTTGTGGTTGTTAATAGCATTCCTACTGATAGTCACAAATACAAATGTGTAATGTATACATGATCACAAATTGCTTAGGCTATGCAGGACATGTCCCATATAGTCTAAGACAAATTGTGATTCACAATTGATAGATTCCATCTGGATAAAAAAGTTTTTGTTATTTAGGTTCGTCTAGCAAATGTTATTGTTGGATATTTTGAACTCGTATAAAGACTTGATGTTAACGCACAATCTGCCATAAATGTTACGTATATAGATTAACTATGAATTGTGATTTTTCTGTATTTGTTGAACAAATATAGTTATAAGTCTATGACCGTTTGTAACTTTGAAGAATTTCTGTGGTATACATGAATTCCACGATTAAATTCTAAATACAAATAAATGTTCATGAATCGAGAGTTAATGCTTTTTTACAATTCCATACTTTTTCCGCGACCTAATGATGCGATGAATTACTTAAATTAAAATAATATTGATGCAATCTTATCTTATTTTGACCTGTTTAGTTTTCTCATGATCATTGGTGTAAAAATGACATAATATAGTCATTTGATTATGCTTGATAATGGGTTTTCGTCAGGAACATATCTTTGCTAGTTAAACTAGATCCTAGTCAATCAAAACCTAGTTTAGAACCAGGAATTGCAGTTTTAGCAGTCCCACAACGACACAAACTAATTTCAAACTACGTCAATGAAATATGCCAGTCAGAAAGTCTTCAAAATTCATATTTCTATTTTATTTTTCGCATATGTAATACGGTTCAGTTTTCAATTTCATTGTGTGATATTGTAGATTTATTCTAATTTGGCTACTTATCTTTACAAACCACAATTTCAGAGCACCACTATTATACTTTTATATGTTTTCATAGTATTTTGAACTGTGTTTTTTCGGACAACCTTTAGCATACAAGTTTCCGAGTGGCAGTAAGTAAGTTATGTATTAACTTAATTTGACTTGGTCACACACAATGGTAAAATCCTTAACTAAATATAGAGGATATTTGTAATTAATGGCAATAGGTCTAGAAAACATGATGGCTGGAGCAAAAAGGTGTTCTAGTCCACATGTCTTTGTAGTAAATCCAAACAAAATAACTTACGTGTCATATATGTAATATAGTCTAGTTTAAAATATAACTACTTAATTACTTAAATTCATTAATGTCACAATTTGGGCTCTTGAATCAAGAGTCTTGATAGTACAGTTTGTAGAATTAATGTAAGGATAGATTTTCACGCAAAACTTTTAAATGCACCGTACTTTCTCTTTACTCTTGTAAAACTGTTCAAAGAAAGGCAGCTTTCTCTCCAAAGGATACACTCAGAACAAAGGTTAGGCCAGGGCAGGATATATAATAATATGTCAATTCGATAATCATCACCTCTACTCGAATGATATTTACACACATAATAAGTAGTGAAGTTCGCTCGCAACAAGGTACAGTGGCATTCTAATTTCAGGTTTTCCTTAATATTTTACCACCTCTTTAATACATTTTGTCACATTATTCTAAGCGTAGTCAAACTAGTTTCTACTGAACAGTTTAGGTTTAAATCGTCTTGAGCTACGCACATTCTTTTAAAACTAATCAACATAGTTTAATAATAATACAAAGTTTAGGCGTGGATTTCCTCATTTTGGAAATTCTCATTAAACTAATTACTTTTGTAGTGTAATATTTAGGCGGTAGAGAAAATATTATAATTGTATAATAATTTCTGAATGGACGGGCTTAGGTATAGGTAGGTAGGTAGGTAAATGGTATCACTAATTAAGGAAGTAAAACAAAAAGAGTTGATTGATTAAAGGTGGGGGTTTTCGTTGCTTCAATGCAGTGTCATCTTCAAATAGTGAATTGAGATTGATTTGGCAATCAGCCTTCTTTTCCAGAGAGCTCATTTTCATATTGTTTCCTAAACCAAAGACAACAAACATGATAGATGAACTCTTTTCATAAAAAAAATGAATAACACAACTCTAGGCGCGTTTCACTGGCAAATGGATAGGAGAAAGCCGAGAAAGAATAGGAAAGTCGCCGCGGCGACGTTTTCAGTACGTACCTGAAGCACTCGCCTATAAAAAGGGAAAATAACAAATAGAAAAGATTAGATTAAATTGCCATTTGTATGAATACACAATTAACAAGTAAAATGAAAACACATACCGACAGGAAAGAAATCCCAGCATCCTAGGGAGAAAAAATGGGAAAATTGTGTTACAATAAATAGATTAATGAGTTAATATTACTTATTATTATGGAATCGCTATTTGTACGATTGTTTTTTATTTAGTGTGTACATCGCATTAACATTTTGAAGTATAAGAACGTTTGAAACATTGGCTATAGGAAAAACGTTTCATTTGTCTTACGCAACGTTTCTTGTCTGAAAGAACCGTGCATGTTTCAACAGGTTTTTTTTTCAGTCGCGAAGAAGAGAGAGACCGGTGAGCTTCTCCTCCGACAACTTTAGTGATTGACATTTATTTTCTACTTCTTTTGTGATCCGACAAACATAATCCTGTTTCAGGTCATTGTTGGATCCTTCGTCAGAAGTCACCCTCGTCCATATGACCTCAACAAACCAACAGCTTGGTCTAACCATATCAAAAAGAACCCTAATGATCCTTATTTTCGAGTTGTCCTTTGTCATGTCCCCCTTCCAGCTGGACAGAAGGACAATGAAGAATTAAGAGTATTGTATGAGGGAGCTTTTCAAGTCATCTTTAAGTTTGCTGTGCTGTCTCAACTTCGTCTCTCTGATCTCAATCTCCCAATTGCTCCATCATCAGCAAAGAATTCACCAAATCATGAATCTTGGCCTGGATTCAATAAAAATACTCATAAGAATCTCCCAAATAATTTGATTGTTCTCCTAAATGACAAAATGGAAGGAGGAAATTTGACTCTGGATCAATACAATGGTATCCTACAAAACTACTCGCGGTTCATGTTTGGTCATCATTTTGAAGACAATTGGTCATGGGAGAATGACTATCTCCGGATCACAGTACCAGAGCCTCCAAAAAAGATTTAGAGTGAACGTTCACTTATTTTTGAGTTGAATATTAATCAATTACTAATTCTGTATATCTATAAAAATGAACAAAATGTTGTTTTTGTATAGATTGTAGACATTTTATAGTCTTTTTGATATCTTATGATTTACTATTGCGTCTCAGTCAATGTATCAATTTTCTTATACCTTTCTATGTTGCACACTTGAAATGAAATTGTGTAATCATTTGTTACTTTCACTGTTAAAAGGAAAAATTAAAAATACCTACAAAACGAAAAATTTATCGCTTACAATTAATAGAATAAAAACTCACTTTGTTGATACATGTTCCACACATACGTTTCTTGACCCGTGTACTCCGTGTCCGGTTTATTAATCAAGTGCATGAGGAAGAACCTGGAATGATTCATTATAACTCCTAATTGAATCTCTGACATAATCATTTAAAGTAAGGAAATGTGAATCAAAACAATTTACATGTAATTAGCCAGATTATGCTCCTTCAGCACGTGAGTGTCAAATCCATGAGGAACCACGTCCAGCGTCTCCTTGCTAATGCCGCAGATAAAGCATTCCGACTCCAAAGTTTCACTCACAGAGTTCAATTGATCTCTCAACTCACCAAAGGCGTCAATAATCAAACCTGAAACAAGAAGATGAAGTCATTTAGGTCATTGTGTAACCATGTAAAGTACACAAGAGAGATCAAGAACTATGTCTGCTTTCTCCTTTTAGACATACCCTGAATGATGGCCAACAGAATGACAATGACGAAGAAGAAGAAGGTAATGTCAAAAATAATACGATAGACTTCAAATGGATCTCCGTCTGGAGATTCGATTTCGTCACCAATCCCACCACCAGCTCGGACACCTTTGTAAAGATGAAATACGAAACACTAGAAACAGGAAGATAGATAACGTCATTTCACATTTGAACTTCTTTTTGCAAATAATAACCGTTTGAATTGTATTGAATAATCACCGTTAACATGTCATGACACTTTTGATCAACTTGGTCATCCTCTTCTTGCACATAGAATTTTCGGAAAAAGTTGAATGCCACCACAGTATAAATGTACACGACGATAGTAAGGAGCATGACTGTCAACATCAACTGCAAGAGAAATTATGGTGAAAGTGTTTTCAAAAAATCAAATAATAAATCAATGCAATTAGAATTTAACTTTGTTTTACCTGTTTTCCATTGTGCGTGACTGATTGTAAGATGGTTTTCAACGCAGGGACAGCCACAGCAATATCCAGTAAATGTGCAGCAAAGAAGAAAAAGTTGATGTTGCCCAAAAGTGAGAAGACAAAGTATAAGAAACTGTACAAAAACGCCTGGAAAAAATAGATTCAAATGTCATGTTAACGGATTTATTTCAACATTTGAGTAATTTCACATTTTTCTTTGTTACACTTACGTTGTCAGTGATCGTCACACCTGCCTTCCAAACTTGATATCGCCAGTCAATGGCGGTGATACTGTTGGGAAAATTTTGACAATAAAATTAAAATTTGGCAGTTTCCATTTAAGGTAACTCCATAAATGTGATACTGAAATACTTACAAATTGATAATTCCTGCAGAAGACTCTTCATGAACACTGAACGACGTCTTTTCCATTCCCAATAAATTACTGATGGCATCGAAATCATACGTTTCACTATACTTTTGACGGACCTTCTTTTTGATAAATTTGTCCCAATAGTTGACAGGGAAGCTCCTGAAAATCCACACCCACAAATAAATAATCATTTCCACCCCTCAATCTTACTCATTTACTCGTGTCAAATTGTTCCACAAGAAAATGTGTAATCAAAATTCTTACTTGGCAGAAATGACAAGTTTGTCCCAGTGGGACTTGACATCATCATCCTCTGGTTGTTCTGCAATGTAGAGTCCGTCAAATTCCAACTTTCGAGCAATCTCTTTCTCCTGTGTACACACAAATTCAAATTGACATTGACTAAGGATGCTTGTCAAACCTCTCTCTATCTGTCTCTACTACTCAACATGTGACCTTGTGGTTGAACTCAAAATAAAGTGACGAACCCGTTTGAAAATGGCCAAAGGAACTTTAAGATGATAGTAGGCAATGAGCATAGCCAGTGAGACAAGAGAATGGAAGAGTGCCAGGATTCGGATTGCATGAGCCATATAAAAATACTTTTCATCCATATGAACAAATTCCAGCGCATCCTCCTCTTCTTCTTCATCTATCAGAGTTCCATTCCCACTTCCGGAACCATCGTCCATCCCATCTAACATCCCACCACTCCCATCCATCCCTGACCCATCCTCATCTTCACCGTCAAGACCCTCCGCCAATGCCGTAGCCTGTAAAAATTGTTACATAATGCGAGACTCTCATCATTTCTTTTCATGATTTCAAAAATCTTTTTTTCTCTTTTGAAAAATTTTTAACCTTGAAAAAGAGGAGCATAAAGTTGATACAGAAAGCAAGAACCAGAGCGACATATTTGAGATTGTAAAAATTCCTGGCCAAGAAGCTCACAATCCTTTTGGCATAATCACCAAAGTTGATCTGAAGAATTTTAAATACAAGTTATCAACTTTTTTTCCCTATCCAAAATAAAGGCGAAGGAAGTTCTCATCAAACCTGAGAGACAGCTGGAACTTCCTCGGATGTTTCATCCACTTTGGACAGAGCAGCCATCACAGCTTTTTGTTGAGCAGCTACATCGGATTGAATAGCCAAGGCTTGACTTGCAGGGTCCACAGCCGCACCAGCCACAACCACTGCATCTTGACCTTCAACTTTTCTTGTGGCAGCTGCAGCCCCTGCTCCTTCTGACTCTTCTCCTCCGCTCGTTTCTCCACCTGACCCTTCACCTCCAGATTGACCCTGACCATGAGAACCGTCGGGTGTTGTGGCTGCAGTTCTGAATATAATAAATATTTTGTTAGTATAGTCTTCTAAATAAGAGTAAAATATGTCTTAAAATGATTTTACCCCTCATCCTTGCTTCCCTCTGCTCCGAAAAGTTGCAATTGACCCGACTCTGGTGTTAATTGTTCGGGTGGACCGGTGGCTGCTGGTAAAGCTGGGACTTTGAGTGGTGCTAAACTAAAATCTTCTGCTGCCTCCGTTTCCTCTTCTTTCTCGGGTGCTGGACCTCTCATCAGATTCAGTAAAGCTGTTCCAAAGTACCTGTTCAAAAATTTTACGTTTGAAATAATTCGAATACAGCAGACGAATGTGCCAGGACTAGTAATTTGACATACTTGAAACAACCACCAACACTGTAGCCACTGTAGTATAGAGAGTAGAACAGGAGTTTGAGAAACCCAAAGAATAATTCAGCAGCAGACATTTGTTGAAGCTCTCGTATTTTCCTTTTAATGTTTGATGGAGAGATTGCAGAAAGACAGAAACGAACTTTGTCCTTGAAAGACGTCAGTGATCGCTTGACAAGGGTTCCCCTTTTCAAAAAATTCATTTAAAATTATGATCATTAGGACATGGACTTTCATTGTGTACTTTCTCCAATAATTGTTTTATTTACACGACACAAATTTAATTGTGCGACAGTATTAAATAAATAATTATTCATCACAGAGAAAGAATTTGTAAAGAGCGTATGCGAGAAATAAATATAATTAGTAAAAATGATCACAAAATAATAATAAATAAGTTTGCAATTTCTAAGCTTTAATTAGCACATTTAAGTAACAGAAAATAATCTTCAGGCCAAACAAATTAGAACTTGGTTGCTGCCGTATGCTAAAACGTGATGTAATTTTAACTGAGATGAGAGAAAGAATATTTAAAGTAGAACAAGCTGTAGAGAGAGAGATGACGGCGTAGATGAAAGATGATTAAAGTAAATTGTTGAGTGTGTAAAGAAAGAGAAAGAGACAAGAATTTCGAGCAATTCTACTAACGAAAGTTTCGTTACTAAAACACAGAGCAATAAACTGTGCGTTTGGAGAATAATAAGTTCTTACCTCTCCGCCCAAGTTAAGCATGTTCTACCAAATAAATTTCCATTTCATTATTACTCAGAGAAAGAGAAAGTCAGAGAGAGAAAGTTCAATGTGTACAACACACAATGTAATGTAGTAATTAAAGGATAATCTAAATTCTGGAGCTGTAGCTGACACCAGTTTCACTGGACTACACTATGTTCAAGTACATTACTAATTATGTTGTCAATAAAACACCTGAAAGCACCGTCCTGTATACCAAAAATCAGATTTTCCATTCTGTTGGAAAACTGGCTGAAACATTCTGACCAAAAATGACAGCAAAATAGCAACAACAAAAGGAAAACGATTGACTATGACTACTCCAATTAACATGTGAAAGTTGTTTTTCCACAAAATACAAAAAACTCCAAAAGTACTTTTTGTGAATACAATAGTGGACAGAAGGACAAGGATTTTGTAGCCTAGAATAATTATTATTGATGCTGCACGCGTTATTCTGTGCCTAAAATAACTTTTGTACTTTTGCAATGAAAAAATTCAAGACGTTTTTCCAACTTTAAGTATAATGTATAACGGTAGGTTATGTGTCAAAATGAAAATCTTACTTTTCTTCGTCTTCATCAGTTGGTAGTTTGTACGCAGATTCACGTGCTTTTGACCCACCACCCGCTTCTTCCGTGGCCATTAATGCACTGGCATCTAAAGTATTAATTCGTCAGTTGTTACGCAGTATCTTGGCTAATTGAATTCCGTGTTGAGAGAAAGTACTTACGCTGCATTTCAAAAATGGCGTCTTCACAGAAATTGACGAAAGCTTCTAGTTTCTCTTTGTCTCCACCCTCCGTCACAATGGAATAAAAGAATGCTCGCTTGGATTCCTAGGAAAAATTAAAATTTTAAATGTAAATCAGAAATATTGAGAAAGAATAATAATTAAATTAATTAACTCACTTTGATCTGAGGCTTCTCCCACTGTTCAATATTTGATTCCTTGATTTCAAAATAAACTCTCTCGATACGATGACTTCCACCCATAATCTCAATTCTACCCAAAAAGGCTTCAAAGTAATTGAGAACACTACCAGCAGTTTCCAAAAATCTCTGAAGCCTAGAATTAATCAGTGTCAATTTTGCATGTTGTGAGACTTTAAAGAAAAATGATCGTGAAAACTTATAATTGAATTACCTTGGTTCATTAGGCATGTGTTCAGACAGGTTAGTGAGTAAAACAGCCAAATTAAATCCAATGTCTTTCGCAGGGTTATGAAATCGTTCGGTGAATTCGACGTAGTCGATCTTTCCATCGTGATTCGTATCGCAGCACATGAGTAAAAAGTTGATTTCCTCCCTGAAATAAAAACACTCTTATTAACTGTGTTGGAATCAATTTAACTGTAGTCGATTTTTTTCTCTTTATTTTTTACTTACACAGTATAGCTTTTGAACTGTTCCATTTTCTCTCTAAACTCTTTGGGCGTAATCCATCCATCTTTATTTATATCCATTTCCTGACATGTTTCAATATCCATATTTTAATAAATCATTGTTGTACAAACAGATATCTTCTTTTAGTACAGGCATGCAAATTTTACAAGCAATTGCATTTATAATGAAAAGATTTTACGAATTCAACCATCCCAATTTTTGATTGTAAGCTCTTGTTTTGGAACCATTTTTCATAATTTGCTTTCACTTACTGCTCTAAGGAATTTTTTGCATATCTTTTTGAGAGCAAATCAAAAATTGTGACGTGTACTTGATTCGCTAGATGCTAATGGCAAAGTGAATGGCATGCAAAATTTATTTTGCAACAATGGACACACTACTGAAGAAGCGATTTTTTATTGCAATTTTAGGAAGGAGTACGTGCGGCAGCATTACATGGAAAGATAAATTGAGGGACTTGAGATTGTTAATGGCTATCAATTGTCTTTTTAATTTTGATTTTGATTTTGACTACACTCACACAACAGTTGACAGACATGAAAGTTAATAAAGAAACGTGATTAATCAGTATCACACACAATTTTATTGTATCATGGTTAATATTTAACCCTACAAAACCATGATTTTTTTTACAAAAGTGAATAAAGGAATGTCATTTTAAAAATGACATTTTTGACAAATTTGCTACTTTGATACCAGTTCAAAAGAGTCACACGAGTGAGAAAACAAACCTGGAAGGATGTGGAGGAAGTGAGATCCTTAAGTTTCAAAAACATATCGAAGTAACGAAGGATGATCTAGAGAGGTAATCAAAATAATTCAAATAAAAAAGGTACTGTTCATTCTCTTCATTGCAGCAAGGGTCCAATGGGTTTCAAAGATATTTTTGATATTTTTTTTGCAGATTGTACATTTTGCAGATTGTTGTATGCAAAATCATAATTGGCATTTAAAAAGCTATAATTTATCGAATGCAAAGGATTGAGTAAGCCCTCAGGCCATGCTGAAATTTTGATCACTGATGGCAGTTCAGTGACTGGAGTAGTTCTGGAGGAGTGTGCGAAGATACATTACATATCATGTCAATGAAAATTTCTTTGGAACATTTGACATTTACAGGTAAACACTACTTCTACTTCATCACAGTGGGTTTACGACTATCGATAATGGATACAGACAATTTAGTAATTTAAATGTAAAAATCCGAGATTGAAAATCTACTCTACACTAAATAATGTACTACTCTACAGTAATGAGAATATTTTAAAAAAGTGAAAGTTGCATACAGCATGACAGCTAGTGAGTTTTTACTCTGGTTAAAAACTCGTACCTTCATTTTACTTGTAAGTTGCTTCAGTTTCAAGAACAATTTGAAGAATTGAAGGATTTTCTATGTAAATACACACACACACACGATGTAGTAATTACTTTTCAAACACATTCATTAAAACACACTATCAATCACTCAACTATGTACTAATTATTAATCTATTTTAGACTAAAACTTTTAGCCTATACAGCATTAACAGTATTTTCCAGTGTGAATATTCATTGACATGATTTTCATGACACTTTTGTGACACCGTAGGTCAACTAAACTTGGAAAAACTCATTGAAACGACGAGGACAAACAAATGGAGTTGTTTCATAACAAAGTATTTACTTTGTCAAGTTTTGTACGAGAATTTCATGGAAATGTATTTTTTAAACAAACTTCCTCATCTGATTGTCACATTTACCTCAACGTTAGAAGCTGACTCGACCAGAGTGTCCACCATCTGCTTACCTAAAGAACAATGTAACATTAAATTAATCTGAGTTCAATCTGCGAAGTCCCAAGACGGTTCAATAACTTACCAATTGTTCCATTGACCACGTTACCTGTGAATATGAAACAGTACTTAGCAAACAGTTTCAATCAGTAAACTAATACAGAAATTTGAAATAGAATTACCCTCAAGCATAGACAACATCATGATCACCATGTCTTTTTGGAGATTTAACAGTTCTTTGAGCAAATCCACCTATTCAAGATTCGAAAAATGAATTTATAAATCTTTCACAAAATAGAGAAATAGGACTAGTAAACTGTCAAGTCACCTGGCTGGAATTTTTGGACAATTTTGCTTGCATATGAGCAAAGAGGAAAAGGAAACCACCGACAGCATCCCACAACCTAGAATGAGCTAGAGCTTGTTGATTTTGAGTACAGGGCCCTTGAATGACTTCAGTAAGGGTATTGAACACTTGACTCGCCACACCAATGGCCTTAAAGAAATTTGCTTTACCAGCTGGATCTATCAGTTCTTTGCTAAAATTTGTTTGTGAAAACAATCATAAAAATTATTACTTTTCCATATAGCCGGAGATTTGCCAGAAATGAATTGCCTACCTCGAGTAATGCCAATAAAAGTCCATTATAGACTCCTGAAGACGGAGGAGGTAATCTACTGTGCAAATGACTACGTTGACCGTAGTGGTGTTTCCAGCCTGAGTTCTTAAATAGTTTTGCCATTCTGCGCAATTTTTCAGTGAATTAAACATTTAGAAGACTATTACTTGTGCAATTTTATTCATAACGCTTTAAATGCATTGATTGCTTACCAAGATTGTGCCCTTCGCAGGTAAGTTGAATGAATCGGAAGAGCGCACAGGTGAATTCTGTGAGGGAAAAACGTTTACATAAAAATAGATTTACATACTGGTTTCAAAGGAACCATGAATTTACTTTGAAAATATAAATGGTTAAATGCGTATTCGGTGCACACATTACGCCGCAATTGGTTTGCTAAACTTTGTATTAATGCATAATCTGAAGAGAATTTCAACTAAGCCCATGTCACAGCTTCGGATACTATCGAAGAGAGCATTAAACTTCCTACAATTTTACGTTGGATGCTACCAGAAAATATCTACCTTTTTGCGGTTATCCCCTAATGAAAAAACTAATAGTTTCCCAGACTAACTGTGCCTTATCCAGAATAAGGTGAAAATGTACGATATTAAACAGAGAAAGAGTTAATTCCACAAGTTACCAGAGTCATGCATGTTTTTCTGGCCGGCCGCACCCTATAAAAAAATAATTTCAATGTTAGAAAAAAAGAAACGACGTTCTTTTGGTCGAAAAACGGGGTCATTCGGTATACAGGTATGTGAATTTACCTCAGATCCAACACCAAGTCCTTCAGCCTTGGTGTTTCTCTCGAAAGCATCCAGATCGAGTACACTACAAGAATTCATGAGACCAGCAATGGAAGTAAAAAACCCGACGTCTTTTTTCTCTTTCAGATGATTCAACATCCCCTAAAAACCAAGTGAAAAAATATATTTATGCAGCATTCAAAGGATTTTGTCTCTAAAAATTTAATCATTAAAGGTTTTTACCATTTGAACATCCACGTTGCCACCTCGCAGAATGGAAATACCCAACTCCAGTGTTTTCATCACCTGATACATTTTTAAGCATAAGAAAAAATTATTCGCAAAAAAATGTTAACATTCTCGACAATTGAATTCAAAATGATAGAAATGCGTGCATCACCATGTCGGAAGGAACGCCCTTGCAGGCAGAAATATGGAGAAGAACCATTTCAGCCACTCCTCTATTAGCTAATCTGGCTTGATGGAATAATAATTTCTGCTTCTCCATTTCTTGCTCCTGTATTTAAAAACATTAAAGTCAATTTCCAGTGACAAATCATTCGAATTTCCTAGGGAAATTTTTCCTGGAACAACTGTACAAGATTGTACCTTCAGTTTTTCCCAAGTTGTCTATGTTAGCAGCATTAATAAATAAGTATCAGGTTTTACAAAATACTCTAGTTGAATTTGTTAGTTTTTTAAATGTGAGGAGACGAAATTAATGGGAGGATACAAAAGAATTAAGATTGAAATGATTACATGAATGGAAGCTCCCCCCTCCTCTCCTTCACCCTCTTCATCATCCCCTCCTTCCTCCTCCTCCTCTCCACAGGATTTCCCCATCACTTCCGCGTATGACATGTACAACTCATCCTCCTACAAAATTACCCGGAATTCACTTATTGCGAACTCACAATTTCCATGTAAAAACAAAATTGAGGAATTGTACCTGTAAGGCGCCACTCCGTTCAGTCATTGCCCCTCTACAGAAAGTTGTGACGAGTTGTGTGAGGGGATCTGGTTTCCCCTCTTCCTCCTCCTCGTCTTTCTTTTTTAATTCGGAATCTTCGAAGGTTTGCTGGAATTAGGGATCAAACTTACAATTAGCTAAATACCTGATAGGCATAAATTCCTTGAACCAGGGACAGAATTCAATTTTACCGTCAAATGTTCTATCATGACTTCTTGGCCAGTATTTTCATCCGTGAGCCACATTTCTCGGTAGGTTCTTAAGAATAGGTTTATTCCCCGATGTCTATACACAGACAGATGATCTCAATTAAATTCAATAATCATTTCCCATGTTCACGTCATGGAAATTCTTTAGAAAGGAAGAAATAGGGGGAGAAAAGACTTCAAAATGGACAATTTTTTGATTATATACAACTGGCAAAATGTAATAGAAAACGAGGGGAAACCACACTTGGATTAAAAGCAAAAAATCCATTGAGATGCATTTTTAGAGAATTAATAATTGGAGGGTTCAAGAATACCAAAAAACCCAAATTTCATATAATTTTAAGAATGACATTAGATGGGTTGAGGACTCAAGTTCACTCGAGGATTAAAACGGGGTTTTCAAGACAGACACAGGGTCAAATGAATGCAGCAGCCGTCAGCAGATTTGTTACCAGATTGTTAATAAGATTACCTTTTGAGTGTGTTGAATGGGACGGCTACCAAGCAGGCTAAGGCAGCTCTTAATTAATTAAAAATTAAAAACGGAACAAAGTATACAACACTGGCCATATTTATTCAGAAAATATTAAAATTTCGTCTTTTTTGAAAAACTTTGTTTGAAAAAAAAGTCCTATAGACTGCAAAATATAGGAAATCTTAATTGATAACTGCTTTTTAAAATATTCACTCTCTTCAGAAATTATAAAGTGATCTTTCCTTGCTGAATAATCTTGTCAAATCGCAAATTAAATGATGATAGCCTCCAATTGAATTGTGAAAAAAATGTTATGATTGTTAAATTTACCTTTTCCGAGCGACAGAGAGTAATCTACTCCACCCCGAACGAGGTTTCGGTGGAAGCGTAGCCTATAGAAAAAGAGGATGGACAGGGTCAAAGTACAAAAGTCAAAGAAAAGAGTTGATGCAAAATCCACACATTACATGCTCAAACCTTCAAACTTTCACAATTACAAACCATCATTCATATTATTTGTGTGGTGAGTGAGCGAGTGTATGATTTGTAGCTGAAAAATTGTAGGGTGTGTATAAACTCAGTTTGGTTACTCAACTATTGTCACACATATTTCAAACTAATTTCATAATGACGGGGCATGATGACCACGACGAAATTCATTAGCCACATTCTGAGTTGGGGTGAGTGGATGATTTCATATAATTTATTATTCTGACGAGTGGTGATATATACAAAATAAAAAATTTGAGTTATTATGACAAACAAACGAAAACCATGCTCTTGGGAGTGATAGAACGAGGGGGAAGAGAAGAGAAAGAGGTGGGCAATGAAAACATGTAGAAAGGGGGGTCACAGTCACAAGAGAGTTGACCTCGGGAGGAAAATTGTGTGTGTACCTTGGAGTGGCATGTAAAGAGGTTTGCCGGAAACAAGCCTGTCAAGTCCGAAGATACATAATAAGTAAGTTTCAATGTGTCGCAAATTGTTCAGGATACAAGAATTTCAAAACCAATACGTACTATGACAGCCTTTTTACGGCCTCCAGAAACGACTGAACGGTAGGCCCCTTTTTGTTGTTGCTGAGGGTGGTCAATCTGATTTTGTCAAGAACAAAGGTCAAAATAAATATAAAAGCTGTGTCAAAAATGTGTGTGTAAAATGTGATTTGTTACTCTGCTGAAAAACATAAAATAAGAGTCAGAGAATAGTGATGTGAGTGTTGTAGGATAGAATAAAATTCCATTCGGCGCAGTAAAAGTGAAAGTAGGTGAAAGTGCCTACCACAAGGGGCTTTTCATGAATCTAAAGTGTTTGTTTTTTTTGCTGATTGTGTATATTAAATGTTTCATATTAACCGACTCTCATCAATCCTCGAGAGACCAATTATCATTGATTAACCAATCAGAATGAATTTGTCACAAATACACATAAATAGAATACTGTTGTAATTGAGTGAAAGCGCTTGAGACTTACCATATGGAGTCCGTACAGTACTTTGGCCATTGCTACAATTCTTCCGATCAACTCATCCAGGATTTGTTGTTTTGTGAGATTCCCAGTCCCTTTGCTATTCACATCGTTTTCATCCGCTGTGGGTTTTTTACTTCCAAGCTGATTATCATAAAG
Organism: Pygmarrhopalites habei; assembly: GCA_009870185.1. NCBI lineage: Eukaryota > Metazoa > Arthropoda > Collembola > Symphypleona > Arrhopalitidae > Pygmarrhopalites > Pygmarrhopalites habei. Next base: position 51,626 of record WJFB01000268.1, on the reverse strand, counting down.
CAAAGGTTGTCAAAATTTGTCACCATAAATAAATACAAACATTATTCCAAATGGGATTTTGTCTCAACTCACTTTTGAATACAAATGATGTTGCCAGGACATGGAATCGGACGGGTCAATTTTGTCAGGAAGGGTTAATTGTGTTTTGGCAAATTCTATAATTTCTTGTTCTGGAAGTTTCTACAAAAATCGGATATAAAAATATTTTACTAATTCTGTTTGTCCTTGGAAATTATTTCAATAAATTGTTTTTTCTTTCCAATCTTCAAAGACTTACTTTGAGGTATCTATCTTTACAATGCTGCACCAATTCTGGAATTCACAGAATCCGAATCATACTATTTTAAAATCAAATACCACAACAAAGAATTATCTGAATCATACCTTGTTCCCGGCCAGCAAAAAGGTTCAAACCGACAGGGAGGAGACGCTTGAGACAAGCGACCATCAAACTAGAAGCCAGTTCTTTGTCCTTGTCTCGTTTCTTGTCCCGATTTTTCTTTTTCTTTATCTACACAGAATTTCACAATCATGTCAGATCATCTCTGTACTGTAGTAGCAGGAAGAAAGTGTCAGAATAATGTTAATTAAAATGTACTTTCAGTAGAATCAGTAGAAAATTCTAATGTTAATGTACGTACAAGTAATATTATTGTGCATTAGGTTTACTACACATCACACTTCACTCTTTTTTGACATGACAAACTTGGTCACTGTACTACATATATCACAAGATACTACTCATTACTCTACTCACGCAATCGAAATCGAACATGCAAAAGAGGAGACCGCAGGGTTTTACACCGGGTGTCTTTTTTGTATTGTAAATAACTTACTTTTCCCCCTGTTTGAGCAGTTGGATCTGCTACTACGTTTCTTCTGGACGCCGTGGGCATAATTAAAGCCATATTGTCAATTTCGTGAGCTGAGATAAAATTTGTCTCTTCTTTCCGAAAAAACTAGACAGAGAGGGGAAATATTGACAAAAAATAATAATGATGGTTGGTACATATACACATAGCAAAAAAGGGGTTCGCAAAATGCTTGGAATTTTTTTAATCATTCGGAAAAAAGTGTCGTCGGATTTTGCTTTCTCTTCTGGACTTTCCCCTTTCTCTGTGTTCTGGACATCTCATCCTCAAGAGTCCGGTGAATCATCAACATTGATTTAAAAGCACAACGAATCGGGATGGACGAGACGACATTCAATGACACGTACACAACATGTGGGGTCGAGGATACAGTAACTGATAAAATGAATTTGGAGGGGAGCAAGATACCATTTAAACATTGAATGAGTGATGGAGGATATTTTAAGACATTTTTGAAGGAATCAAATTGAGAAATACGAGTAAGGGGTGGTGTACATAGACATGTAATACGAAGAAATATTTACAAGAAATGTACAGTGAAAATATTGGTTGGTGTGTGTGTGTGTAGGCGAGTGCGATAAAACTTACCTGGGATTTGGACCACAAATTAAAAATTTCTGCTACATGATTATACAAATACTCTGCTTCGACTGTATTATTCTTCAGCCAAAGATTTCTCTGTAAATCTACGTATTTGATGAGGAGGGGGTAGAAAGCGTAAATATCCCGGACTAGTAATTGCCACTCTTCTTGGATTTGACTCTCAACCTGAATTCCCCAAAATTATATTATTTAAGTGTGGTGTCCATTTACCCAATTGTGCTTGTAATTAACCAATAAATAACCTGTGAGGTGTCTTCAGTAGTTGATTTGAGGAATCCCCGGACAGATTCTTCTTTGTGATACATAGCATCCGTTCGTTTTCGCACTATAGTTTTTTTCAAAAAAGTACTGTTGAATTCTGTGTGCAATATTACTAAGTTTCAAAGAATATTTTTGTACCTTTTTCAGCAAGGGGTAGGAAAGGGTCTTTGAGGAGGGTGTCAGAAGAATTAATGATGATTTGTTGCGTGTAACCCGCAATCCGTGTCATCCAAGGAGCATTCTCATTCCCGATATTATTTTTGATGAGATTCAAAACATTTCTCAAAAGTCTGTTCATATGCTCACTAGTGACTTGAGTGACGTTGCTACTACAAATTTTAATGAAACATTTAAAATTGCCTAGAACAAGTGCTATAGTTTAAACAATATTGGTTTTGTGAATCAAATCTTTACTCTGCGGCCGCATTGATGTTGACATTGTCCGGTCCCTGTGCCCACCAGAAAGGGAGATAGGAGCACAACATGGGCAGAGTGATGTCAATTATATGTGGGACCTCCGAGTATGTTTTCCCCGAATCCACAAATTGTTCCACTTCCGTAAGAATATTATCCAATGTGGGCAGATTCCCTGCTAACCTTCCCGTCACATCTATTAATGTCAACCAAAAATAACATTATTTTTTATCGCTTCCAATTTTTGAATTAAGCATAGATGCTATTTTGAATACCTTGGCCTTGTAATTTGTGATGTAGTGAATGTGGATTATTTTTATTTAAAGATGGTTCAAGAAAGGCAATGGGGAAAGTGGATGCAAAAGCTCCCATACAACTTCCGACAGCTGGGCGATGTCGTTCAATCTCTAATTTCATATATTTTCTATTTTTGGGGAGGGTCATGTCCGTTCCAAGGGAATACAAACTACTCAGCATTTTGTACGCTGCTAACTGTAAATCGTTTACTAAATGGAAAAAACATTCGATATAATTAGGAAACACAGAAAATATTACCAAATTCTTAATAATGTACTGGAAAATACGTACAAATTAAATCGCTGCCATATTCATAGGAGGCTAGATGATCAAATAAGGCAGTGAGGACGGGTAGGACAACAGAGTGGATGTAATTGAGAGATGTGGAAGTTTTCAAGTGTGTTCCTCGCAAATGTGGATATTTCCCTTCCTGTAAATTTGAAATGGTGTGACCCAAGTCTTCCGCCGAATTATTGAAAAATGTCAGCATGGAAGTTCGAATGAATTCTGGACAATTTTTCACAATCGACCTTAAAAAGGAAATGAAATTTTAGGACTTCAATAAAATACAGTGTGTATTTTAAAATACAATTTTAAAATAGATACCTGGCATCAAACGCTTTGATGAGTACTTCCAAACATTTGACAGTGATTTTTACGTCCGGGCCAAAAGCAGAAAATTTGGAACGCAGCAGTGATGCCAAACGACAGAATAACCTAAAAAATTAAAAAATTTACTTAGCATAAACAGATTTTAAAAGGTAGATTTGAAATCTAAAAATTGTGGATGTGAATTACGTTGCAACCATCTCTTTCTCTTTCAGGGAAGCTGCCCCACTGGTACTTGCAGCAGTGGCCACAGCAATAAAATAACTTTTATTCGCATTAAAATATTTCTCCATCAGTGGAAGAACAACTTTTGAGAAAAATTTCACATCTCTTGGGGTATCCTGGAGGACACAAGAATGAAAATTTGATTAACTTGATACAAAATTCGTTTGTGACTATTAAGATGATTTTCACATACTTTGAAGGCACTTCGATGACTGTAGGTCGCAGACGGGGGTTGCATTTTCATATTTACTGAAGCAATATCTTGATAGTGTAATAGTTTTTCGAGTAAACTGTACGCAAATCTTCTTTCAAGAGAAGCAGCAGATGTGACAGTAGGATCTTCCTCTGTCACTCCACCCACTTTCCCAGTTCGATGTAATTTGTACCCTTGGAATTGAATATACTTCAAAAGTTCTTGACATCTCTCTCGATCCTTCTTCTTCTCCTTGTCCGTCAACAAATCGTAAGGCACTAGTTGAGGATGAGGGCTTCCTCCTAAAAAAAGTCAACAGAAATCATCATCATCTGCATTCATTGTTATATCTACAATGAAATAATAAATCCACTGAAAAATGTACCAGTTGAATCAATATCTTCCTTCTTCCTCTTCGCCCAAATGTCATGAGCGTTCTCAGCCAGTCTTTCAGACATGTTCTGCATTTCCCTGCTGAGTGTCAAATTTGCCATGTCCACTGGTCGAGGGTGATAGTTGAATGCAGTTTGTTGTTCGCCAGTCTGCGTTAGAGAAAATGAAGAAAGGAAATTGGATTTAATAAGCATTTCATTAAAAATAAGGCTATGAAGACTTACCAAACTGGTTTTGGATGGTCTTCTATTATTAGAACGATTAGAGGAAGCCATGTCCACATCTCCTTGTTCAATATTCCAACTGAGGGCTAACAACGCTTTCAGTGAGTCCCGGATTGGTTCCTTATACCGTTCTTTTTCCTATAGATTTTCATTGATATTATCCATTAGAAAGATGAGTAAGAAATTTTGCTGACAAAGAGTTACAAGTCATTTCAAAATAATCTTACATATTCGCTGAGGAGATTGTAAGGCTTGAGACGCGGATGAGTTTTGTCATTCCATGAGTATGTATCCCCTTTGAATAAAAAAAATTTACACTTAATGGTGATTTGGTCAAGGAAAATCATTTTTGAATGTATATGAGGATCCCAAAATGGAGAAATTGTCACTCACCATATTTCCAACAATTCTCAAACTTTCTACTTGCCCAAGCGTCATGATAATGTTCCGAAAATTTCACCACTAAATTGTTCAGGTCAGAATTCACTTGGACACTGAAAAAAATTATTGAATGTATGTACAATTATATTTTAAAAAGATATTACATGACAAAAAATATTCATTGCTTGATCTAACTCACTGATGAGTTTCAATAGGCATTGGTTTGTAAGGACCATCCGAGTCTGAAGCATTATTTTTGAGTAATTCGTCATCCATGTTGGTTGACAAACTGTAATCGGGTGGTAAGGCACAGCCAATGGCAATCAAACATGGTAATGCTTTGCCGAATAACTCGGGATCGTATTCCTAGGGAACCAACCAACAATCATAGAAAAATTTCATTAATATTTTGATGCATTAATTAATCAGTAGTTTTTTTTGTAAAATGATCTCACCCGTTTGGAGAGTGAGTCGAAAATGTTACTAAATAGCATCATGGTGAGTCTTCTCTCCTCCTCACTGGACGTTCCATAATTTCCTTGACCTCCAGTTGATCCGTAATATTTTCCACATCTTTCGTAATGTAGAGTCAGTAACTATTAATCCACGATCATAAACACAATTAACTAAGTAAGGTTACAAAATTCCCGGACTTTATTTACGCTTGCCAAATTACCCTCAGAGCAACAGTTGTGTACTCGGACAAATTGGAAACGTCCACTGTCAATTTTCTCAATAATTTGAGCAACATGTTTGGTTGCATTTCTCTGCAATTTAAACAATCCTTTTAATACAGTCAATTCTTTTTGATAATCTTTTTCCAGGATATAGAACTGACCTAGTTAGAGCGACAAGGAAGTCTGACACAGCTTCACGTTGACCTTTGGTCAACATTTTGTTCTTGGATAGCCGGTACACAGTATGAAGAGTGGCGTCCAGTAGACTGGCATAGTTGTCAGCCTCGGCATAGAACCGGGAGTGAGAGATGAGTAAAGGTAAAATCGAATTTCCGATATATCTGTTGAGAGCCAAGCCCATGTCTGACTCGCCTCCATCATGCTGTATTTCAAAAATAATAATTTAAAATTTATACAATGCTAAATATCTTTAGAAAAGTGTAAGCAAATCTCTCTTACTCTGTCCAGCATCGTTGCAGCTCGAAGATCAGGTAAGAAAGCATCTTCGAGAAGTCGGAAAAACAAATCTCGATCCTCAATTCCGTAGACTCTTTCCAGGAAGAGGACAATACTTTGTTTATGATTTGGGACTAATCCTGGAGGCATGTCACTCTTGGGTCCTTCTCCAGCTGTAGTGAAGCTTTGAAGGGAAAATCTTAAACTCAAAGCTCCACGTAAATCTTCCAGTGGCACCAATGACCTCAAAATGGCTCTCGCTCGGAGTGATTCATTTTTACCCTATGAATAAAAAATACGGATCACTGTGTTACCGCTTCTACATATTTTTTAAAAAAATTAGCCGGTGAATTTCCAACCTGAGCTATAATTTTAGAGTCTGGAGCACACCGACCCAGTACATCCACGAGAGTACAATAGAAATTCAAAATGGCAGCTCCGATATCGATATAATCCTCATCTTCATCTCCTTCAGGTAAAGGATGATCCACATTCAGTCCACTCACCCCTTCACCCTCAACTTGAGCATTCCTGGCTGCAATCCGGTCGGACATCTGTCCATTCAAACAAATGCAAATTAGTTTCATACAATTCTACGAGAAAAAGTCAAAAAAAGTTGGCACACACTTTATTAGCATCGATGATGGCTCTCAGGAGACCTTCTCCTTCTCCTCGGAGTGCCGGGCCAAGACATTCGGGTCGACGGATGAGAAGACGAATGACTAAATTGGCATTCTCCTCCACACTCTCCCCACTCACCCATACACAAAATCGGAGGAAATCCAAGTACCGTTCTCCTTCCACGGGATCCCAACCCAGGTCAGGATACCCTGGTCACATTAAATTGTGAATCAGTTACGTAGGAAGTAATTAATTTTTCTAATAATATAAATATTTCATTACAACTGACCTTTCTCCACAAGCTCTGTATTTGACTGAAGACCACATCTGGACAAGTAGACTGTAATTAAAAAATTTTAATTTTAATTAGCAATTGCAATAAATAACTCGTTTTCTTCCTTCACAGGGTGTAATAGTGTGAGACTTTATGAGGAAAATAGGATAAAATATTATACCAGCAATCTTCTCCAGTAAATGTTCCCTGTGGGATTATAGAATAAACCAGATTTTAAGAAAATGCATCTCCTCTGTTAAAAAGGACTCAAATGAATTTGAAGATGAGAAGAAGGAGACAAAAAGATTACCGTAATGCTAGAGCCAATTCCGTATTGTCCATGAGGGAAGAATAAGCAACGTCCAAGGGAGTACTCCCACGTAAAGATGGACGTGACAAGAGAATATTACTGTGTTCCAGTAAAAATGCCAAATGCTCAAACATGGCCTTCTGATTCTGGCGAGAAGTCCGGCAAAAGTAACAAAGGAATCGACAACAGGCTACAACCATTTCATGGGATGTGTCCTACACAACAAAAAATATAGGTCATGATCTGAGGATACATAGGGAGCAACAATTTCAGGGTTTTCTGCTATAAATCATAAAGATTGAACAAAGTACTTTTTCCTTGGGAGACGTCTCTCCTTCTTGTCCAGGAGAAGTGGCCTGACTTTTATCTTGTGCATCCGACTGTGCTTGAGCTCTTCCCAGAGTATTCATCATGAGGGCCATCACGTTCTCATGGACTCGTAAAATCCGGATTAAATCCGGATGTTGAAAGAACACATGATTGTTGACCAATTCCCTGTTTTATCCCCACAATTCAACATTTGCAATCAATAGTCATTAAGAAAAATATATATTATTTTTCTCCAAATGTCTGGAACGACTCCCGGAAAGTTTTTGAATTATTACGTGCATACAAAATGTGTAATGGAGAATATTTTGGCCACTCACCAAAGTAAAACACGCATTAGTCCTTCTTCCTCTTGAGACATTTGCACTGGGAGTAAAGCTCGAATCTAGAGAGAACACAAATGTCCAAAAGGATTCTTACCATTGGAAGATTTGGTGATAAAATTTTGGAAATTTGGTACTTGAGAGATAGAGATTAGATTTAGAATATTTTTGACTCACTTTACTCAATCCGACCCACATGGCATAAATATACTGGGTCGTTTGACTACTAAAAACATAAGTTTTCTCTAGTGCTCGGATGAGTTCCCCTGCCGTGTCATACTGTCTCAGGAGGAGTCTATATCATATTTTTAGAGAAAGGAGTTAAGAATTTTAATCAGCATAAAATTACAACTAACACGTCATTCTCCTCACATTTCTACTTACCCAAACATTTCACGGACCAAAAGTGGAGTCTCAAATTGACTTTCTTCTGTCCATCTGACGATTGTTCGTGTGAGGTCTTTTCTGAATTTTTCTGCACAAAAAAACACACACGGTAAAATGGAAAAGAAAGTTTTTACGACATCGTAAAACGGTTGGGGAGTGGGTGGAGGGATTCAGCGTTAAAAATAAACTATCCACTTGAATAACTTTTTATGGTAATATAAATACAGTCATAATAATCATATGAGGAACATTTCATTGTAACCCCGACAAGAAAAATGTCTCAATAATTTTATTATTATACATGGCCAGATGTATACTTTGAAGTCATCATAAAATGCACTCTTCTACCTTTGTCTTTGCCTTGGGATTTTTTTATTAGAAAAAAAATCAGCTCATCCTTTTTGAATGTTGGACATTACCATTTCCTTTTAGTCCAAATTTGTTGGACGCACATAGAATAATATTGAGAAGGGTCAAGGAACTTTGAGGACAAATTTTATGCTTTACCTTCTGGTAGCTTTTCTTTTTCTTCCTCTACTTCAACTACTTCCTCTGGAGGTTCCAGTTTCTTCACAATATTCAACATGTTCACAACACGAGACACCATCGTTCCCTTCGCATCTTCCTGCCCTTCCTACATTTATTTTCAATTTATTAGATCGTTCACCAATTTCACTACTGTACTCATGACTCAAAAACACAAAGAACTTTCACTTTCTTGTAAAAAATTAACATGAATTACCTCCACAGATTCGTCATCAATGATTCCTTCAAGAGACACTTTGCTCATGAGACTCGAATGAAATTCCTGGAGTTGATTTCTTAGGTTATCTCCAAGTGGACAGTTTTCCATCTCTTCCTCGTCCAGATTTTTGAACTGATTTCAGAGAAGCGATGGATTAATATCATTTTTCACGTTGCGTTCTAAAAAATTAGATAAGGAGGGATTTTTTACATACCCCCAAGATGCATTTCATCTGTTCGACTGGAGGACAACGAAATTCTTTTGTCCTTTTGGCTGCGACTGCAGATGGGAGATCAGAGTTCTGAAAATATGATCAGTCATTAATTATAACTTGTGACAAGTTGAAGCAGTAGTTTAGTTTGTTGGTCGTACCTTGATTTCAATGTAGCGTCTCAATTGATCCTGCAAAATCAATTTGGTGATCGTGATCATTGCACTGATTAAAATAAAAGGAAATTGAAAGACCGACACATACCGACTGAATCTCTCCAATGTAGTCATGACTGAAAGCAACAATGGCTTCCACACGATGTCTCAATTGAATATCATTGAAATGATGGAGGAGGTAACACATCTCAAGTTTAACCCCTTCTGCTAATTCCATTTGTAAGAGACCCTTACGATGATCCTCCTGATCCTCTTCCGTTGGGAACCGGTTGAATGTAAATACTTCAGCTATGATGTAAAAATGCATTTCAATGTCAAATCTTGTACACATGACAGAATTTTTTGCACAATGTGTGTGATTGTCGTGTAAGCTATACCCTTATTTTTCTCAGGATCCCACGTGTGTGGATCAATCATGACAAGGAGTCTTTCCAAATCTTCATCCTGGATGATCCCCACCATCAGCAATTTGTCCACAAGTTTGAGTAAAGGTCTGAAAAGAACATTTGTATTCAGAATATTACAACTTTCTCCCTACTTTCCCTCCACCCATTATTTTAATAGATCAAGGAAATTAGTAACCTCAAATAATTTTCATTGCTGCCTCCGATCGGATCCCGATTATGAACCTGGTTGATCCGTACAGCTTCTTCCAGAGCTCCCATCGCAAATTCCTTGACATCTTGAAGAGGGAAGTAAGGACTACTCAAATTCTTGATATGTTCTACTTTCTCCCTGTAAGTCCACACATCAAATAAGAAAGGCGGGTTAAAATATCATGAATTCTCTTTCCTTCCTTTTCTCAAAATGCAAATGTCCATTCTTCATCCTGTCTCTCTCTCTCTTTCTTTCTCCTTTGAACTCTCCACAAATTCCAGAGAATACTATTAGCAGCCACTCTCTCAGAGAAAAGATTGTGCACTCGAAAGGGAGTAATTTTCTAAAAATGCTGGAGCTCTCATAGCCATCAAAGATACTACTCTACTTGGGTAGAAGAGTAGTAGTAGTACCTTCTCCAAAAACGTTCTCTGTTCCTTGTAATCCGATAAAACACATTCATCCATATACATAAACACACCGACACACACACACATAATATATGTGCATGCCATTATATATAATGGACTGAGGGTAATTTATTGGTCTGTGCCACTGTGGAAAACGTGCAAAATCTTCCCTCTCCCCCAGACACACACACACACACACACACACTCACAACAACCACGTGGGGTTAAGCACCTCCACTATCTCTTCTTCAGATACGAACATCCACAGTGTAAAAGGATTCTCCGACCCTACACTCACTAATCCTTCAAAATCCCTTGAGACCACAGACCTCCAGAATAAAATGTTTTTTTCTATTAAAATATAACTACCCATCTACACAACACAGACACACGCACAAGCGCGCGGTTATCCGCGTCATCATGGGATGTAGTTAAACTCCCATTCTCCATTTTCAACACTTTCTTTTCACTACCCGTCTGTCCAGTGTCCAGTTTTGAATTTGGACAATGATAAAAAATTTCGGAGAGACAAATGAGAGTGAAAGTATGACAATGATGAAAAAGAGGGAAGAATGTGTAACTTACTCAATTTCAGTCATGGTCATCCGTGGCATGATAGACAGGGTTTTGACGGATCTCAAGCTGTGTCGCATTGACTCATCCTCATACAAATCTTTCAGGTCTTGCGTCAGAGGGATGATGTACTCGTTCTTGCATACTTCCCTGTGTTCATACGTATACAAATGCATAAGGTACACTATCAAAGATTCATGTCATGTCAAGCCCCAGCCTCTTCCTTCTCCCCTCTCCTCAATTACATGGCTCACATATCAGTCTCGAACGTCATTTGAGCCACAGGCTCAACTCACATCCTTTTATCGTGTGTGTTCCTCCTTGCCATGCAAAGTTTTGCAAAAAACGAGGGAGGAGAAGGAATTACACCCCAACATTCTTTTTCATGAGAGTGAGACCAAAGTTTCTTGGTATCAAACCTCTCAACTATGTGAAGACTTGGTATTTTACTCTTTCTCAAATATGAACCAGAAAAAGAAGAGCACAACCACATTATATAAAACTTCAAAGGACACCCGTCGTGTCATCGAGGAAACTTGATTTCCGTTCCATAGACCGTGGCTCAGACACATTTTCTCCGTGTCTCTCCTTTTTGTGTCCAATTTTAAGAAATGAATGATTAAATAAGAGTCAAAGTTCTACTTACATGGTTGTTGCAAAGGACTCTAAATGGAGGGAGATGAGGAGGTCATAGAAACCTCGGCGTAGTGGACCACTCATGTACTCGGCTTGGATAGCTGAAATAATATTTTAAACAATTTTTAAAAACATTTCTTTGAACATTTTTATGGTAAAAAAGGTGAAGGTGGATGTACTCACCGTAGAGCAGCTGTTTTTGATCCACATAAGAACAGAGTGTGTGGGCTGCTCGGAAATTTGACTGGTAACAAAGAGCTGCGTACATTGTCAGTGTTTGTGAGTGGAAACTGTAATAGGGGACAAAAAAATTTGTCATTTATTAATTAGATTTGATCAATAGAGTTTTGAACTGGGATATTGTGGTAAAATATTCTTATAAAATCAGAATGGCGTTTTTTTCTGCATATTCCTTGCATTGAGAGTGAACAGTGAATTTCTTGCATATTTATGCTAATGCATACAAAGGGCGAATTTCGGATGGTTACTGTTTAATGTCTCCTCTTGAATTGTGTGTGAAAACATTAGGGAAACTAAAATGGGTCATTCTGTAGCTACGTGTGTGTTACGTAAGTACTGTGTGGCCATTGAACTTTAGTAATGTACCTCCGGGTACAGAGACAGTCTCTCTCTCTCTCATACAATAATATTATTTTCTGAATTCTCCTTGTACTTTTACGAACAAAATGGTGTTTTCATGGAGCAGTCATGCTGAAAACTATCTTATTTATACGTCCCCATCCTTGATATTGCAGTTGAAATTGGAAAAATGTCTCTCTCTCTCTCTCTTTTTCCTCATTGAGTCTCTGTCTCACTCACCATCAATTTCAAGCTTCCATAGTTTCCACACTCTCAAAACTTTTTGGCCGTGAATTTCACTTTTTTATTGAACATTCTAGACACAATTTGAGTCTTTTGTTCTCTCAATCTGTTGTCTCCCCCCTCCTCCCTCCTCCTTCCGAGTGAAATGTGAATAAATGAAATATGGAGGAGGAAGGGAGACACAGAGAGTTTGGTTTGTGAAATTAAAAAATTGTACCTCAGGAGGCGTTCCATTTCAATCAACTCGAGAATGTCAATGCATCGATCTTCTTCCGGGATGTGGAGGGCTAGCATGGAGACGGGATCTTCACACAATGTACTCCAACCACGATAGTCTGACAATTTTAGTGCATGAATTTTGATTCTGTGAAAGAATAAAAGAAAATTTCCCCCATTCGTATCTGTTCAGTTTTAATATGATTCTCCAGAATGGAAATGGAAGAGAAAGGCTTACGTGGGTGGAGCCAAGGCCCACTGATGCGGCTTCAAATACTGAACTTTGAGTCGAGGAGGAAACTGTAATGAGATGAAATATATTTCATGTAAATGTGACCCACAATTCCGCATCCTCATCTAACACACTCATTCATTGTAGCAGTGTTCAATTGGGTCGTTGTGATTATATAAAAAATATATACGGGAATTCATGTTTTTTCATTTGGTAGTTCAATTACATACAGTGTTGCGGGAAGATATGGGAATGTCCTCATAAATGTAAATGAAAAAGAAGTGAAAAAAATGGAGGACGTACTTGGGGAGTTAAATGCTTTCCAGAATTGAGTAAAACAGCCGCAGAAAGTGGAAGTGTTGTGGGTGTTCGACCCAATTCAAACTGAAGAATGTCCTTACTCGTCGCCTCCACGAAAATGGCTGGGAATAATTTTGTCCCGGGTTCCATCTGAGTTGGTACATACAAAAATGGAGAAAGTGAAAAATTGAGTTACAAATAAATAAATATATACTGTAGATAAATTTTTTAACTGATTGGTTAATTTCTGACTGAAGGACAGAAAACAGAATTGTCCTGTCCTTCCGGACAGGTGGGAGACAGCCGGGCATATCGTTTTACTTATTCTCATTAAATTGTGTGCACACTGTCATAAACAATGAACTGTCATGTTCCTCATGAAAGGGAAATTCCTCCACACACACACACACACACACAGTAGCTCGTGAAATGGACGATTGTGATTAGAAACGTGTCTGTCTCGACTCCTGGTTTGACGGCTGATGATGATTTATAATCCTTTGTTAGAAAAGGAGTGATGAGGGTCGGTTTATCACGAAAATTAGCCCACACACACACACACCGGAGAGAACAATGCAGTTGGCGTGTGCGGGTGTGATGATGAAAATCATGACCAATAAAATGCAATAAAGATCTAAAGGAATTAAACCCTCCTCCTTTCTTCAACTGTTCACTAATACTTCACTCTCCCATGTTGTGAACGGAATGGGAAAGCCTCATGGGGATTTCTCACATTAATTTATCATTAAATTAGTTTATCTCTACATCTCCTGCCCCGACTCCACTTTGTTCCCTTCGAAAAGAATTCACTATGTACACTATGGGTGTAAAGTTAGAGCAGGGAAAACGGTGATGGTGATGATATAAATTAAATACAATAAACAGACCTAGGATTGTGAAATAAAAAATAGGGAATATAAACGAGCCGGCAGAAACTTACCCTGTAAGTGTATTTCGTCTGTTTTCCCTCACAAGTAAAGTTGACAAAGCCGGTGGCTGTGGATGTGAAAATAGAATGAAAGCATACAAAATTTCGACACACACACGTATTTCACCAACGTGTTACGTAATGGGTCCAAGGAAAAGATAATCTGGTCATTGTGTAACAAATTTATAATTATGGGAGAACCGAATAAGACACGGAATTTGTTTGTCAACAAGTTTTTTGAAAAGCCATTGAGGAGAAAGTTATTCCGCGTTAAAAGGAGAAAGTTGAAAAGTGAAAGTAAATGTGAAAGTGATTATGAAATGAGTAACTAAATTCAACTTACCAACGTCCACAAAACATCCGATGAACATTCCTTGGGATGCTGTAAGATAATAATAACGAATTTTGAAAATATGTTTTAGTACTGGACTTTTTGTTTTCATTGAAAAAAATTGTTTTCACTCTACCTCCTTTCCCGGACGTGTCTTGTGTGACTTGATTGAATAGTTCATCAGCTCTGACCATATAACAGCTGTTCCTCTCCACACTAATATTTTTCAAAATAATTCATAATTTCCTAGTTGTGTTATTTTAATAAAAACTGAAAAAATTGAAAGCAGTCTTACTTTTCCACTTCAGTGTCAAATTCATCAATGCCGGCGATGGTGACTCTTCTAATTTTCTGTCTCGTGAAGCATTTAGTATGAAAATGATACTGAGTTGTGACCCATCCCACGTAGACATGAGTTGGATCTTGGCCAGGGAAAATCCGGACACCATAAAAATATTCATTGATCAAGTTGAGGCATTCTGCATCAAATAAATCACCCTCTTCATCCTCCTCCCCTCCTCCCTGTGCCATCTGGAGTGCCATGGCTTTCTGTTGTACATTCGGAGATCCCTTGTGAGTAGATCTTTCTGGGACGGCGGGTGGAACGATTCGGAGATCACCCTATTTTCCCCGAAAAGGAAGAGAGAGAACAAAAGGATGTAATTTGACCTAATTATTCTAATGCACTTTTGAAAAACAAAACAATGTCTCTTGTCTACCAAAGGACAAGACTGAGACAATTTAATCCACATCTTGTCTAATCGATCCTACTCACACTGTACTTTATTACACCCACTGCTTTTGGACCCACAGTGAAAAAGAGGAGAATGAGAATAGCCTTGACAATCCTCATCTTTTCCAAGAAGATAATAAAAACTTGGGAAGAAAAAACCTTCTCTTGTTCTAAAAGAGAATTTTTTCCCCGGACATTGTGGGAAATGTCTGGAGCTGATAATATTTTTACAGACAGCCTATAACAATAGAAAAATACGGAAGAAGAAAAAGACCACAATAAAAGAATACCCCCGTTGACTTCCAGTAGAGAAAGGGGAGAAAGTGGGGGAAAGTAATGAAACTTTAGACTCATTTTATCGTGAACAACACCCGTCACTTTTTTAGGTACACTTGTAAAAAATTCCCGTCAGTGGAAATCTATGGAACCAAGCAAGCACACACACACACAGAGAGAGAGAGGGTGTACTGGACAAATTAAATTTGGAGTGTCAAAATTTATTATCCAGCCAAGCCAACAGCTGTATCAACATGATGGATCGTCCGCTCCACAAATTTTCTCTCATTTTCCTACTAATTACTTTTGTCAACAACTCATTCTCTCATTTTTGGGTGTAGACATGGATCCAAAGTAAATGTGTTATGTATGTGCAAATGCAAATTAATTTGCAGTGTTTTGTAAAAAGAAAAAGAAAAATATGTAGTGGAGAAAATGGGGAAAGGACGGACCTGGGATAGACGAACAGCAGCAGTATTTCGTACATTGAGCTGATTCTGCCTTTGACCTCGTTCCTCTACGGCGTCCGGTTCCGGAGTTCTGGATGAGGCTTTGGCTCTCTCTTTACTCTCTTCTCGTTTCCTCGTGAAAAATCTGGGACAAAGAGAATTACAGAGACCCAACTAAATACACTTGATGAATATTTAATCAGGGAAAACAGAATACAAGTGTGCAAAGTGGATAACATCCATTTTGTTGGGTAAGACTTTCTCCAACGTTTTGGAATTTTTTTTAAAAAAATATTGAATTCTTATTCTGTTTTTTTGTAAAGAAATGTTTATACAATATTTGTAGGGTGTTAAATAATTAAACTGACTAAGGGATTAACTTCTGACGCTAAAAGAAAGGGTGAGAGAAAGTGAAAGTGAAAGCAAAGAGAAAGGAAAAACATGCAAAAAATATTATGTTTATTATGTGCTAACTTTCTAAAGGTATTAGACTATATTAATGTATGGAAAGCTTACCGTGACGCATACTCCATCCCAACCTGAGTAATCTCCGAAATTTCTTCTATGGAATACATGCTATCCGGTTAGATAAGAGCAATAATAAAAGCAGTTAGTCTAATACTTCATCAAGAGTATATGATCAAAGTATCAAAAGCAATTTTTCTTGGTCATTTTTCTTCTTGTTTCATTTTGTTTGTAGCAACAAGAACTTTCTATTTTACTAGAGAGAGTATTTAGTAGTTTCTATTTACTCAACGCGATTATTAAACACCACAAGAGAAGAAAGGATTAAAATAAAAGGAAAGGATACAGGATTTCATTTAATTGATTGTGTAATTGAATAAGAGAAACAATTCTATAAAATGGTTCTAGAATTAATTTTTCTGGATCATCATAATTGTGGTAGATTCCTGAAATTAGGAAAAATTCAAGAGGATTCATGGACAGGAGAGAGAAAAGCTTTAGAGTGAAAATCCCACGAGAGAAAGAAGAGAGAGAGAGGATTAGTTGTCAAAAATAAATGAAAACTAAATGATAGGTACAATATGAAGGGTTGATGGTAATGAAGATGGATGATGGAAGGGGGTCTCTGGATGATACTCACCTAAATGGAGATTTTCCTCGAGATTTTTTCTTCTCTTCCTTGGGATCAGGGTCGGGGGTGAGGGCATGTTCTTTCTTACTTCTATTAAGTTGTAATTCACTAGTGGCTCTTGGCATCGTCCCTCCTTCCATATTCCCATTGAGTCCCGTCTGTTCATACTGAAGTTGCATTTGCCTTTGGATTGAACCCGACCGGACGGGTTTCACTGGGACTTTTGTACTTTTCCCCCTTTTCGGCACTCGACTCCGGCCGTCATCCTCCTGATGATGATGAGCTCCGTTCAACATCATCATGTCATCAGTCTCTACCACATCTTCAGAGTAGCCTCTTTGTAACTCTGCGTTAATGAAGAATTTTTTCAAAAAAAATCCTGAATCATCTTGAAGACTACTTAATATTAAAGTGGGCGCATTTCTCATTCCAGAAAGATAAATAGTTTTTTCCTTAACTAGTCAAGGAAGAATGAAAGTACCTTTAATATCACTCATTGTGAATCCAGACTAGAGTCATTGAAAAATAATTGTAAATTTTGCATTAATTAATTCTGTATGAGGATTGAACTGAAATTATTTGAGCAATTTTTGTTATGACACAATTTATTCACACATTAACCACTGAACCATTAAAGTCGACTGACCTTGAGCATGGACTGTTCCATCGGATTATCCCGTCGAATCCCACTTGACCGAAGACGATGTTGTCGAATACGAATCTCTTGCCATCGTCGAACTTTTTCATCCTCACTAAAAATAGTCATACACACATTTCAAATATAATACAAGTAAATCTTGATTTAGAAAGACACACGATTATTGAGTTGATTAAAATTCATTTCTCTCTCTCCTGGGTTTCCACAACAGGGTTACCTACTTTCTCCTTTCTCTCTTTGTATGTAAATGGTAATGTGAAGGTGTCATGACGTGTATCCATGCTACTCAAATATCTTTCTTATAAAGATGGTAAAAAATGAAGATGAAAACATCTTCCTCATCATATACATGTATGTATGCCCCCGTGAGTGTGTCCGACCAGAGGTTTAAAAAGGGTACATGTGGCTAGACACCAGGTAGAGAGAGACACCATGAAAAAGAGGAATGGAAAGAATTACTCTATAAATTCATCTTGACAAATGACAGGGAGTGAAAGGCGGAGGAATTCCCAGTTGGCTTTCTCCATCGTCTCAAAAGTTTTGTGACTTATACGGAGGGAAGGTGGGGTGTCAGATCCGGCTGGAAGTCTCTGTACATCAATATTACTGTCCGCTCCATCATCATTATTCTCAAAAATTGGTTGATCTTTAGTATACCACCATGTCATGGCCCGATTCATATTCCTGTACAACAAAGGTAACCACACACACACACACACACAATAAGGATAAAATATGTGCAAATGCTAATGGGTTCCTCCTCGAGAGATTACATCCGCTCTTTGTCTCTCCTCCTCCTTGTTCTTGTTGTGGCACGGATAATCATAATAAATTCTCAACTTAATCGTCCAAACTACTACGTATATATTGTACAATGTATTTCATTTCCTTACACACAAAAAGGTTCATATCCTTCTTGTAGTCCACAGGTTGTAAAGAACTTTAAATATGAAAATATGGGAAGAAAACAAGTTCATTTATGGATAATGTACTCTGTATTAAATTGGTCAAACAAGTTACACACAAAATAAATGAATTTAGGAAAATACTCACTTTTAACGCATTCACATCATGTCCAAAAGTCAACTTGGCTCTTTGCCCCAGTCCCAATGTACAAGCCGGGACAAATGCATCTCCTTGTTTTATGGAGACATTTAAACAAAATAGAGTTGACATTATTCTACAATCTATTTTCATACTTGTACATACAAGCTTTGCATCGAATGAATTGTACTTTGTTAATTATGGTTCATGACTCTCTTTTTGTTTTTTCAGAATAAAATGAAAGTGTGCATTTATATGCAATGCAAGGGAGAATGACTGCGATATTCATGGATTGTGTGTGTGTTGAAGTTAAATGGGATGGAAATATGACCTTATAAATTGAGAGGGAGACCATTTTAAAAATAATTTACCTTTTGAGAAGGAGGAAAAGGAGAAGGCAGTTTCACCTCCCATGGCATCCATTAAGAGTTCACCGTTCAATGAGAAACCTGTTGTGATTTTTTTGGAAGAGAGCCAATATTAAAACCATATGATACCATAACATATCTCCTCTCTTTTTTGGACTTCTTCATCTTTCTCCCTCCCCCCACTCGTGTGTGTGTGACAGTGTGTGTGAAAGAGAGTCGAAAGCTAAAGCTGTCTGTTATCCGTTGTAATTATGTGGGACAGGCTTAACTCTCTCTCACACACACATGTACACTTGAGGAGGAATTCAGATGAGTTCAGTTTGAATTAAATGCTATAAATGTATACTACACACTAAACTTACATGTACTAAGATAAGACAACACAAAATCAACTAAATATAATATTCTAATCTTTGAAACAAAGGCAGATTTTTTCAGAAATAATTAAATGACAATCATCCATATTAACTCAAGCCCACGTCCACACACATGGATTGAGATACACATGGATAATTCGGATTAAATAAATTTATCACAAATTAATTCTGTATATCACAAGAAAAAAAATTGTTTACAATAATAAAAGTTTAAATCATTTCTTGAAAATAAAATTTAACACATTTTGAAAATAATTTTTCAAAAAAAAGAATATTAATATTTTTGTGGTAATATCACAAAATATAGTACATAAATAAGATCATTATTAAATAGTAGATTCCTTGGATTAGCCATGCATATCATAATTTTTGGTGCGAGAAAATTAATTACACAATCATGCAATTAAACTTTTGATTACAATATAAGAAAATGCTCATGCGACAAATTTAATCAATGTGCGAATTACATAGCCAGTCATGCTAGAAAAGAAGTGTGTCTACTCCTGTCCTTGCATTCAACAACCACAATTCGTACAGGATAGAATAGTATTGGATTATATTCTAGGTCTACAATCTAGGAAAAGATTCTATTGGGATGCACCATGCGAAATTGAAAAAATTTGTCTTGTCGGTGCAAGTGTGCGGAATCGTCCAAAAGTTTTTTTCCTACTCTCGCAAAAAAGGCTTGCTGATGCAGAATCTAGAGAACAAAAATCTATAAAACAAAATTGCAGCCACGACGACATCCACATCGTCCTGGACAGACTACAAAAGCTGGAGCAGTAAGATTCCCAATACGAAAAACTATATCCGACTTGGCAGAGCAGAATATACACATGTGTGTGTGTGTTTGTGTGTGTGAAAGAAAAAAGATTAGGATACAGAGACTAGACTACAGTGAAAGAAGAGTGGGAGTGTGTACTGTGTGTTGCAGTTGGGATGTTTTGGGTAAGAAAAGGTCGAACTTACTGATTGTCCTGTCAATCAAATCAAGAAGAACGCCTATCACGTCTCCCTCCTGCCACTGTTTTCCGTAAGACTCAACAGACCCCATGTAAGCCTTTTCCTCCTAATTAATATATATCCAAAAAATTTGGGAGGTGATAGAGTGCGGATTAAAGAGTGAGAAAAAGTGAAAGTCCGTTGCGGAAAAAGTTTGTCATTTCTGTCAGTCGTCAAATTATTGAATTGTCTCAGAGGGGGTGACAAATTGGACAAAAAGTGGTCAAAAAGAAAGTGAGCAGATCATTCTGGATCGTTGACAAGTCATTCGAAGAGGTACGTAGAGAAGGAATTGAACAAGTGCAAAATTAAGAAAGAAGAGGTTTTTTGGATGATGAGCCATGGTCAAGCTGCTATTTTCAATTTATCACATGTATGCATAAATTAGCTCAAAAAATTTGCGCTTGATAGACGAAGATACTAATCAGATTTACCTTCATGCCTCAAAAGCATGGGTAGGGAGTAAATAGTACACTTATAGTAGGAATTGTGCCATGAATAAAAAAAGAGAACATAAAATGCGTGGTCATCTTTCCCCAGTGTTTTACAAGTTGCAATGTGCACAAGACTTGAAGTCAAAGAGAATAGAATGGGCTGAGAGAGAGAAATTTAAGAATATTGTACAACAAATCTCGCTGTGTAAATTTAATAAGTTGTCAAACGACGAACGGGACAAAGATTTATATTTGAGATGGTTTGTTTGAAATGGACGGCATCATGCCAAAAAACGAGAAGGAAGAGACAGACACGAAAAAAGGGGATCTCATCCACAAAATCAAAAATGCACAGAAGGGGACATACGTATATTCAGAACTTTTTTAATGAAGAAGAATATTTTGAAGAGAAAGTAAGAAATTGGATCATACGGAGATCATTGAGGAAGAGAAAGTTAAAATTCAAGGGGAAAAATTAAATATTGAAAATTTTCCAAAAACTCAATTTGATGCTTGGTGAATAGAATACAATATTATGTACACATTCCGTTTATCACTTTTTTAGAGGGGAAACGCTGTACAAGATGACGGTGACAAAAAAGAAATAAAGAGAAAAAACGTCTTTCAATATCCCAAATGTCTTTTACATACTCCGCTGCACTGCTAAATTATTTTGAAATTAATTATCTTTTTTCAAATTTTAAAGAAGAAAAGGACAGCCAATTTATATTAATAAATTGTGACTGACGGATATTGAAAAATGTTTCCACATTATAAATAACATAACAAAATATTAATTTTATGCAGGGATGAAATGAAGGGTTCAGCTCTTAAATAATTTTTTTGATAAAAAAACTTAAAAATTGAAAGTTGGGTGTAAGAAAAAAATAATGATACAAATATATTACGTAATGATGAGGACTCACTCATAGTTTTGTTATCCACGTCTAGCATACAGCCAACGTGATCTCCTATCTTATAGCCATGTCCGTACGCTTCCCTATAATTTTGGTGAACTTTCTCGTTCTACCATCATCATCAATTCCATTAATCACCATTCATTTCGACATTTTTATATTCAAGATTGTGTGTTATGTGTCTATGTAGTTCTAAAATAAAATGTAATCACTTTTTTGTCCATCATTTTTTGTACTAAGTTAAAACTGAATTTTGTCCGTAATTTTGTAATCATCTTTTTTATCTCTTTTTAAAGGGATTTATATTTGTCCATAAAACCTAAAGTTTAATTGCATGATTTTGAATATAAAATGATAATTTGGATTTTTTAAATAAATTGTTGCTTTCTCGGGACTATTAAAAAAAGTATTACGACTTACATTGAATCCATCGAAAGCCCACGAGTACTCATCTGACCCAATCTGACATCCTGGTTTACAGTCAACTCGAGCCCAACCAACTCTCATCGGACCCGCAGTCAACACTTCAAACTCAAAATACCTGAATTTTTTGAAAAAAATCAAATTAATTGTAGCTCATTACATCAGAAAGTCCAGACTCACCATTTCCCTTCTGAGACGGCATAAGTTTTCTCAGCCCTGTAAGTTCTGTAGTCTCTTTTAACATCATCTTCTGACGTCCCTGTCTTCACTGCAATTTTTACAGAGAAAGTGTTTTAAATATAAATACTTACTTTCCTTTACAACCTTTCAAATTCAACACTCATCCACACACACAGGATGAAATAGGATGAGATAGGTCATGATACACCATAAAAACAGATTCAACCTCTATGAAAGGAAGAGTGTGTGTGGTGTGTATTTTTGTTTGGGACACAAAGTTCGTAAAAAGGAGAAAGTAACTTTTATTTATGGAAGGAAAGTTATCAGTTAACGTCAAGGATGGGAAGATGATGATGACAGAAAATCGATTCCGAGCCGGGCTTTTTTCTCTTCAATAAATTTAACACTCTAGCCGACAAGGAGAAGGAGGAGGAGAAGGAAGAAATTTAGCTTGAGGAGATTCCAAGGAGGAGGAAGAGAGAGAAACGACACAGTTGATCAGATCAGAAAGAAAGAGAAAGTGGAAATCAATTTGATGGCTTCATACTTTCCTGTGCTTCTCCAGTTGGTGGCTCCAGTACATAGCCGTAGACGAGTAATGTCCTCACCGTCTCACTCGCCGTATCCCTACAAAAAAATTGTTACACAACACAGTTAAGCTGGAAGATTAGAAGAGGTAACTTTCCCCAGATTCTTCATTATAGACTTTGAGTTGTGCAGTCTGTTTACAAGTTGGAGCAAAAAAAGAGAGAGAAGGGAATCTCAGGATGAAATTCTCCAAATAAGTGTAAAGCCAGAATGTTGTGAGTAAATAATTGCAAGTGGAAAATGAAAGAAATTCGTTTTCTAATGTTATATAAATCAGACTGTACATATTGCATGGGGAAAATCCATTTTTTTGAATTACACTTGATTCTGACTTGATCGCATTTCTCCACAAACACACACACACACACGACAGTTAACATTTAAAGCTGAGAGTTGAAAGTCGACTTGAGAAATGGAAAGAGTTTTCATTGTCCTCCTCCCTGCTCTTTTCAACCATTATATATTACTAATAAAAGTCAAAAGAAGGGGGCTTACCAGTTGGCAATTTTGATGGCTTCGTCAACTTTACTGTAGGGAACCAAATGAGGACTTCTTTTGATTTCCGGGTCCTTGGGACAAATGAAAGAAAATTATACAATTTACGTCCAAATACTGTGTACGTATTCTAACATTTAGTATACATTTCTCTCTCAGATGGAGGGGGAGGTTCAATGCACTGTAATTCCTGGAAAGGGACTTTTTGAAGAATATTTTATACTTGTAGGAGGACGAGGGGAAAGGCAATTTTAAAGTTTTTCAAATGCAAATGTTGGTGCGTGTGTGTAGTCGACTCAGTTGACGGATATCTGAATGAGATGGGCTATATGTAGGGTATCTGCAAAAGTACAAAAAGCTGAAGCGACGTTCCTCCCTCGTACACAATTCTACAGTTTCCCGGGTGGAAGACCCACATTTTCCAGGAATTATGTTCGGTCTTCTGTCTCTCTTTCTCGGTGCGCTCTGAGCTCTCTTCCAGTTATTTGGCTCTGGGACGCTTGATTACATTTTTTGCATGGAATGAAAAGTCTGGATTTGTACCCAAGGAACGTTGTCCCGGTCTGGAGGGATTTTTTTCACTTGAAACTACGTACACACAGACACAACATGGTGGAAAGGGAAAGTTGAAGCAAAAAAATGTTGTGCCATGTGCTTACTACACACAAAGGGAATTGGTGGAGGAGGAATGAGAAGAGAAAGCTTTACGGTGGAGAAAGAAGAAGAGAATAAGATTTGACTTGGTGTGAATACCTCATTAAGGCCGTAGGTCCATCCTTCTGAGATTCTCTCTTTAGCCCAAATGTTGTGAGTATTCTCTGCAAGCTGGTCGACAAGTTCTTCCAGTTTCGTTGTCAACGTTATTGCACTCAAATCCAGTGGAGCCGGCTTGTATCCGTTGGGCTGGAGAAACGGATCATTCGGTAAACGGATGCTCCGAATCCTCGACGGTGGTTTATCCAGACTTATGTGGTATCCCAAAGCTACTATTGTCCTATATTTCAAGACACACGTATAGAACTAGTATGAAAAAGGACAAAAGAATCTTGCAAATTGTAAACACACACACAGCGTGTGTGTTTATAGGGAAAATGTAGTTGGGAAGATGATTATCATCCCACATTGTTATCCTACACCAACTTCCCGACGAAATACCGTAAGCCCCTTTAACCAGAGTCCAGTGTATTTTATGGAACAAAATGGGACTGGACAATAGTCAAAAATATGGTAGGGGACTATTAAAATTGTGAAGGAAAGTCTTACTTGAGCGTCTGTTGAGCAAGTTGAATGTCATATCGTTTTTCAGCCGATGGCAGTCTTTCAAATGGAACCAGACATGGGTGATACTTTTCGTAGTCATCCCGGTATTCCCCGTACATCCAACCACCCTCTGAAATGGGCAGAAACAAATAATAATTCAGTTTTGAATATATGACTACCGATTTGACCCATGACCCTTTAAACAGCTAACCTATTTTGTTCACTGCCCACATCTCATGGATGTTCTCAGCCAATTTGTCCCTCACACTCTCCACGTACTGGGGCAGAAGTACCTGGAATGACAAAATCAATTACTTTGACTTCTCAAACAATTAACTCCACACACGAGCGCGCGTTCGTTGTGTTCTGTTGCATTTGTTGTTGTTGGAATCCCGTCTGCTTTGACATGCATTAGAGCACACACACATAAGATAGCTCAACCTACTGTGTACCAATGACTGCACACAATGGGAAATTAAAGTGTCTACCCTCTCTAACTCGTGTGTATGATTGTGTGTGTGGAGAGAGAAAAGAGACTTAAAAAGTTTTCAGCATTCTTCTCATATAAAATATTTCTTTGTCCTCCTCCCCCCTCTTTTGTTCTTGCTCTGACAATGAGAATGATTTACCGTTTTTCTTCCGTCTCTCTCACTCTGTTTCCTGGTTGGGAAAAACTTTCAACCCTTTCCTTGTTTCTCCTGTTTATGTGTGTGTGAGAGAGAGAGAAAGAGCGTCTTGAGGTTCATGCCTTTGCTACATGGCTGGAAGAAAATCCAGCACTTTCCTTATTCTCTCTGTCTCTCTCTCGTAATCGAGGGCTTGGAACATGAGCTCCTCCAAATCTTGTTCACTTTACACTTTGTACACACGAGATGAAAATGAGGCTACATGTTGAGAAGACTCCCATTCCAAGATTTTCCCTATCTTTCTATCTCTCGTTCAAAAGTCTTGACAAGATGACCCCCTGCTACTCTTCTTATCAACGCCCTGCTCTGTAGTAAAGCATCCAAATTTCAGTTTGCATACATGTGCGTGTCCTACAACATATGGACGTGTGTGGATGAAGAGAAAGAGAGAGGGATAACTTTGGACTAATGCAATTTTAATGAGGACAGTCTTTTTTGCTTTCCTTCTCCTTCAACTTTCCCCTTCGTCTAATAGAATTAGACGGATGAGGAGGAGGAAATTAGAAAATGCTTAAATAACTTAAGCGGTGTGAGATGGGAATGAGAAAAACACAAAAATTTAGTCTTACGTTTGTTGTGTCTTCCGGTTTGGGTACGAATGCCACATCATCATCCACGGCTAATGGCCCAGCCAAAATCCCTTTAGACAAGTCTCCAAAATAAAAACATGGGTCAAGAGACAGGACTTGAGTTGGTTGCAGACATTCCACGAGAGGAGAGTGTTCTAGTGGTGAAGGGTACTTGAGTCGACCTGTAGAAAATTAATTAGGTAATCAGTGAAAAATATTTGGTACAAAAATATGATTGATATTTATTTTTAGAAACGTACCTTGATCTCCACCGAGGAGAAAGCGACAACTGCAAAATTGACCAAATCATTTTTTATTGACTATAAATTAGATCGAACCATTTCGATTCCAATTTAATTTTTTAAAAAAATACAAAAGAGTTACCTGACTTTAGCAGACGCACTCACAACCGGAAAGAACATACCGTCGAGATTGAAATTTTTGAATGATCCCCGAATCTTTACCCCGTTAAAGAAAAATGTCATGATGGGAACGTTAAGGTCAAGGGCACATCCAATAACATCTCCCTTTCTGATGAATGGCTCAGCTGAACCGGGGACAACACAGGTACTTCGGTTCCCTACCAATTATAAATGACTTTATGAAATTTTCTCCTTTTCATTTTGACCATTAGCACAAAGTAGTACAAAGTGACGAACCTGTCCACAAATAAGCTCCATCGAAACCGTAAGAATATAAATCATCCCCAACTCCGTTGCCACCCCATTTTTCTCCACCCCCTGGGAAAGGGATGTATCTACAAGAATTGAAAGATGACGTTGGAATTTGTAAAAAATGTTCATTCCATCATATCAAGTAGATAGGAACATAAATTTGAAGATCACTGACCCACTCGTATTGGCCCAGCCAATACGTAGATGAGGCATCATGTGTGTAGCTTGTTCAATATGATCCAGAGTCACTTCAAAATACCATTTTTGGTAGAAAGCGGATCCCTCAACTTTCCCCACAAAAATATTGGGTCGGACGCTGAGACATCATCAAAAGGAGAGATAAAGAGATGGTGGAGAAAGTGCATGGATAAAAGACAAGTAGTTTACACTTTCTCAACTTTTATGACTTGGTCGGTTTTATAATATTTTGTGTGTGTACACATCCACATATTTTGAATTCACACACACACAAGGACAGACAATACGACTAGACATGCAGGCAGACAAACGATGTGAAGCTTGAGCAAGTAGAACAGAGCAGAGTGCATATCCTCCTCTTTTTGTACTACATACATTTATCTTATGAAATTTTAAAGTGCAGGCTATTACTACAACGTAGAATATGAAA
Organism: Pygmarrhopalites habei; assembly: GCA_009870185.1. Lineage (NCBI taxonomy): Eukaryota > Metazoa > Arthropoda > Collembola > Symphypleona > Arrhopalitidae > Pygmarrhopalites > Pygmarrhopalites habei. Next base: position 24,745 of record WJFB01000268.1, on the reverse strand, counting down.
TGAGCCAAGCGAACGTAAGTCTCCAGGGAATTTTGTACACAGCCAACTAGTCACACATGCAGACACACACACACACACACACACACACACAAGTTCCTCCTTTACATGGCAGTGCTTTTCAGATTTTAGTACATGGGAGCTCATGGTTTCCGGGCTTTGGTAAGAACAAGTACATCCACTTCATTTGTTCAATTTTACTGAAATTGGAAGGTAATATGAAATTGTCTTCTCCTTTACCTACCCAACAACAACCACCCCACCACACACCAACACACTCACTCTGTATCCAGTTCCCTTGTTAATTAGTACAGCAAATTCAATTATACACACTCTCATCAATAACAACTCTAGAGAGGACAAGTTTTGTGAAACTTTTAACTTACTGAGCTCTACTCTACTCTATCGTCCTTGTACCTACTTCATGTCTCAAACTACACGACGACACACTATTCAGTACACATACACGCACAAGAGCATACAGGAAAATGATAGAAGTTCGTAGGACCTTTTGCAAAAAAAACAACAACCAAAGCCTCAAAAATTCCCAGAGCGATTCCGAAACCCAGGCAATTCTCTTTTTCCTCTTCTCCCGAAAACTCATTTCTCTCCCAGCTACTAGAAAATCACGAAAGAGACATGCAAGAATTTCTCTGCCGGAATCCACACATGCCCGATTGTCAGTCTGACTCCGGAGTCATTAATTAATTACCCGATTGTGAACTAATTTGTAAAGAACCGCTTTCAGTTTCAATTGTGCAGAAGGTACATAAGCAAAATTTGGAAAATTTTTAGGATATGCACTCTTTACATTGTGCTAGAATGTGATATGACCGTAAAAGCTTAATTAGAACTCCTGGGGGATAGACGTGATCTTTGTTGACCTCTCCCAAATAGAACTCCTTGTGTTTCCAACCTTGGAAGCATTATGATTTTATGTTTTTTGAATGCTTTTAATTAAACATGCACTGCATCTACAGTCTATGCAAAGGAAAGGAAAATATTTAAGACAAGACACACAAGCATACGTTTAGATAATGGATTCGCTCCTCCCTTACCTCCCAACATGATCGACCAGCTGAGTGTGAAGCAGCAAATTTTTTCCAGGCAGGAGGTAGTCACAAATATTGTTTTGGGATGACCGGACAGCCACTCCATTACCCACACACAGGGAACAGAGAACATCGAGGACTTTAGGGTCTCGCCCATGTTTCTCCAACAGTGAAATTATGACTTTAATATGTTCTTCCTGCATGAGAGAGAAAGAACAATTTCATTATGAATTTATTTCAACCCACTTTTTCCTCCCTTCTTCTCCTCTCTTTCTTTCAAGATTACATTAATGGAGAATCAGCTGCACAGCAAAGTCTCCTCCTCGTGTTTTACTACCAGGAGGAGACGGAGGAGGAGGAGGAGAAACAGTAGCAGCTCAAACTCACTCATCGTCACAAAAGACAACAAATAGTTGGACGCGTGCAGACTCAAGCATGACCTCACTTTATTGCATTGCCTCTCCTCCTCCTCCCCGTCTCTCTCTTCCTCTGACTTTGACTTGTGAAGATACATGATCATGTGTCTCTCTCCACTATGATCATCATACTGATAATGTACCACTATCCCCATCTCCACTACACTGCACACTCCCGAGGAGTATGTACGTTCAATTATACTGCGTGAAAGTGATGGCATTTACCCCTCCTCCTCCTCCTCCCCCTGGAAAGTTTCAGTATTTTCAACGAAAAGCCGCCGCCACCTCCTCCCGTACAAATCAAGTGCGTACTGCACTGCGTAAAACTAACTCCCTGTACGTATACATTACTAATATATTTCTCCTCCTCCTCTCTCTTACTCTTCTCATTGTAGGAGAGCCCATCAACATGTAAATCTATACATTTTTAACGATTTCTCCCTATAACTTTCCATACACGTTTACTTCCATACACTTTCAGGCTAAAATTCTTCCCAAATACGTGGAATCACAAGTTGTACCACTCACATTGGATATCCTACTCTCTGCCTCTTTCCACTTTCAACTTTGAACGTACAATGTAGACTGGAATGAGGATCATGTGTGAGAGATACGCAATGTGAAAGAAACAATTCGTTAGGAAAAAAAGTCACAAAGGGAATTGTTGGTCTCCAAGAGTCAAAAGTCAGAAAGAGAAAGTCAGAGCAAAGAGTTGACGGACTGAATGCAAATTGTGAGGTTGAGTGTGAGGAAAAAAGAGAAAAGTGTTTTCCCCCCTTTTAACCGCATCATCAAATAGTATCAAATATACATTATATGTATTAGTGGAGATAAAATTTAGGGAATACTTTCACTGAATTCAATTGTACAAAATAGGGATACTCTGGACGGGTGTGTGTCAATAGAAGGGAGAGGAGGATGAGTGGAGGAAATGAGAGAAGTGAGATGATAATTTAATTTATTTTCCTCACGCGCATCATATTCAGAGCTTCTGGAGAGTCGATGAGGACACAGTGGAGGACGTCCAACATCCCTGTCCCTTCCCCCGACGCCTGAGATCCCAGTCGACTGAATAGCCAGTTGAGTCGGTTCGAATTGGCAAATTGAGCACAGTTTGTATGGTTCCCTTTAATGATGGCAGCTGTGAAAAGATGAGAAAGCATCAAACATCTTTTACTAAATACCCACTCCACAACGCGTGTGTGCGTGTGTGGTGTTAACTACTATTATACAAGTCTCAATTTTTTTCAAAATTTTGTATGGCTAGTTTAATTAAATCATGGAAAATCCGGATCGCTCATTAGATTCAAGCATGCTTAATTATAATCAAAAGTGACTCGTTAAGGAAAAATGTGTTTTGACAGCTTCGATAAGAATAAATGTCAGGTGTCTCTCCGACTAAAAGAGAAAGCAAAAGAAAATAGAAGGAGAAAGTAAATTACCGAGTAATTGGTACAAGTACCCAGAAATGGTTTCCCAATTCTGACCGGCCTCCTCCCCAGCAAGTGAGACGAGGTAACCTTGGCTTGTGATCACTGTGATATTATCGATTGCATCCAAAATTAAATTGAGAATCCCTTCTTCCTGGAACAAATCCTGACGATTACGAAGGGCTCTCAGTCTATTTTGCTTCTCCTCATGTTCTATTGTACATCCCCCCATGGTAAAAACGTGTCCCAACGTGTGTGTGTGTTGTTGTCGTCCCAATCAAATGGCAATTGTCCACAGAAGTCGTCCGAGGGATTGAGGAATAAAAGAGAAAAAAAGACACACATTTTGAAAGGCGTGTATACAAAACCTTTTTTACTTTTACTTTGCACAAATCTGTGAGCATCCGTTTACTTTCTGACGTTCCGAAGTTCGGAGTGCTCAAATTACCTTCTCCTTTGTGTTACTCTAGCACCAGCCAACGAACCTATTTACTCAATCCTAGGAATCCAGACTACTCCACAATATCACGTGAAAGTCTTTTCCCTACATCCTACAGAATAGTAGTAGGGCTTGTCGTGCGTGTGTGTGTACTCTTCAAAGTTGATTGATCTAGTTCAAATAATTGATATCCTAATGTATCAATAAAGGGTCCTAATCATGTCCTTACATTCCATTAATATTACAAAGGTCAGGCCCGACACCTCCTTGACATGACACACCCGACACTGTAACTATCACACAATGTGTCCATGGACACGTATGTACACTGTCATTCATCTTCGTAAGAGAGAGAGAGAGAGAAAGGAAGACAAAGCTATGAGTAAAAGCTTATGATGAGATGGAAAGATAACAAAAAAATAGTGGAAGCTAGAGTAAAAGTTTCTTTTCTCTCTCTCTTACTTACTCTGTACACACGAAGCATCAAAGTAAATGTTTTATATTTTCCTTGGGAGGAAGAATCGATTTTCAATTTTGTCCATGTGCTTCTAACGACTCGAGAGCACACACACACACACCTTGACGTTTCTCTTCCTGGCCCATACGTACAGTTGGTGGGATGTGTGCGGGACTAAACCAAACATCCGGTAAGAGGTACTATTTTTATGGAACGGTACATCCAAGATGAAATGTTCTTAAAGGGCACAACATGTACAACTTCAAGTATTATTAATGTTGAGTCTTAGAGGGAAAGAATTAAAAGAGAGAAGGGAGAAAAAATGTGTAAATCTCATGTCTAATCGTATCTGCATCAGTTAGCTCATGCTGAGAGAGAATAGATCAATTTGGGAGGAAAAATGGGATGAGGAAGGGAGAGTGTGCAAAAAAGGCATGTGAATTTTCCCTTTACTGTGGTTGTGCTGAGTTTAGCACGAAGGAATTATAATGATGACGATGATGCGAAGATGTGTGCATAACTTTTTTATAAAAAGAGAGAGAGAATATGTAGACATTCTTTCATATAAAATTTTACCTATGTCTTCTTCAGGTTGAGCAAAATAGTTGATGAGATCCTCCAGGCACATGACCATCTCTCCCAAATTCACACTTTTAAAGAACAGTTCCGGCTGTCGATTCACTTGTAAAACTTCTAGGCCTCTAGAGATGAGAGAAAAGGAGAGAATTTAGATAGAGATGGGGAGAAAGAGAGGTTTCGGGGGTAAAAGTATCGATCAAAAAGACTCCACCACAGGATACAGAAGTATACAAGAAAAAGAGAGAGAGTTGCATCCATTGTGTGTGTCTGTGTGTGTGTGGTAAACCTACTTCAGGGATGTCCTCGGCGAACGAGTGGGGAAAAGGTAAAGGTAAAAACTGTGTCACATCTTGTCTTGTAGGTCATAGGTACAAAAAGTCATTTTTGGTGTGACGGCAAAGACGACGCAAAGTGTATGCATGTATTCTGTATGTCTACAAGTTATACAAGCTTTGAATGGAGACGATGAGTCGTCGTACCCAAAGAAAGTTTGTAAATGTCCCTCTTCCCATGTACATCCAATGAATACATCTCATCTCCTCCATTCATAAACGTTTAATAAAATTCAGAGTTATAAATTTTGTTCAGTGTGTGTACGTGTGTGTGTGTGTGTCGGGAGAGTAAACAGTTCTATTTTCTATTCAAATGTTTACAAAATGTCTTCTTTTTTGGGAAGAAGGGGAGAGAGGGGAAAAAAGTGAGTCTTATGAAGTTCGTACCGGATACCTTTGACTAAATATGTAGGTTAGGGTAATAAACGAGTACTAAAGTTGGTTAAAAAATAAATAAAACATCTATATCTCTGTTGTGGATCTGAGTGTAGACTACCCCCCACACACACGCACACAGATTTCACTATCACCGTGTGTGTGTTTGTGTGTGTGCTACTCCTTTTAGAATATCTGAGACTCTTTTGAAGTTGTATTTTGTGAAGGAGCAGCGCTGAGTTGGACAATCCAATTTTGATTTCTCTCTCTCTTTCGGAAAGAGTCTTTCGTGCGGTGAAAAGACTGAACTCGGCCAGTCTCCACCTCCCGTGTAAATACAATGTGTAAATTGTGTCTAGTTAAAAGAGGATATGGGGTAAGGTAAAAAGAAAGGTTAAAAGAGTATATGGTCTCATACTTGATGAAGCGTGTGAAGAGAGAAGAACATTTCCGGATGACGCGGGCAGTCCGGGATTCTTCTTCTTGACTTCTACTGAATTCAAGTCCGTCGTCCATCTTCCCCTCCTCTTGAAGAATTGCTTGCTTCTCCTCCACTTTCCCCACTCCTTTTTTCTTCGTCTCCAGTATCTACATTCGAATAAAATGAGACATCAAAATATATATCTTTATCCAACTCCAATTTTCTTCTCCTTTTCTATAGTCTGGAACAGCTGGCGTTACATCAATATTAACAAAAATTGTATATACAGAAAAGAGCTGACAATATTGCTTTTTTCTCCTCTTTCTTCTTCTCTATTAAAAAAAGACTCACTTTATATGTGAGCCATAAACCAGTGTCAGCATGCTGGACGATGACAGTACTGTCTCCGTACTTGATGACAGCACTTCCTATAACTTCTAAATCCTTGTCTTCCAATACAGCTTTCTGATCATCCTTTTCCTGTCTCAGGTAGAAAGCAGTGGATTTCAATGGAGCGTCATTCCTGCGAAAGAAGAAATTCCAAATCTCTTTTATTTCTCATTAAGTAAATACTTTTCTCATCATCATTATCTGGATCATCAACCGTCGTCATCATTTTAATCCCCGACTGTTCGTCTCATTTGAGTCACATTTGAAGGAGAGAGAGAGACAGGGGGTCCAGAGTCATCACATCAATTTGATGGTGATGGAAAAACATGCCTTATTTTCCCACTCTCCCTTTCCAATGGGATTGTTTGTGGATGAGAGCAGAAGACATGTCACACGGTTGGATTTGGGAGATTTGTGACCCACCTGTGAACGAGCATTAGTCTACTCTCTCCATTCTCATCGACGTAAGCTCCGAGGTATCGCCCAGTCGTGATATGTTTAATTCTCATGGGATGAAGCCAATTGATAAATCCTCCAGCCCACTTTGTCCGGGCCAACTCCAGTCTCCACAGGGAACGAGCTTGACTCACCACGTTCCCACCCTCGTAGATCACCATGCTACACATCCACACCAACAAATAATTAAATTAGATATAAGAGAGAAGGGAACAGCAACCATTTTGTGCGGATTAGCATGTAAATAGCAAATTTGGTTGATGGTTTTCTCCTCTTTTAGGTTTCTTCCTGCCCAATGCATAGTTATTAAATCATTAATACAGGAAGCGGACTTACTTTTGGTCTATCGGCTGCTCAGCCCATGTTGGAGGGATCGTGAGACATTCATCACCTCCACGAGAGAAAGTAAAGAGAAAGTTATTTTTTTGATTATTACTTATTCATTTCACTGTCCATATTTTCCAGGTCTAAACGTATTTAAACCATATTTGCCCTCACCTCCATGGAAAAATCGAAGAACTTCTCCACCGAATACAAAGCCTGTCGTAGAGAGAAAGAAAAAAAATTATATCATTATGTGTAGGACGACCATCACCTCCTCCACAAACAAACCAGGAGACAAAAAAATCGATTATCCATCGTTCCTCCAAAAAAGAGTCCTTTCTCCCTCTCGCTCTGAATATTCTCAATTCAATCAGACAACACACACACACATACAAACAGTCATTCACTCCCTCACAATTGTCGTCGTCACACAAAAGGGGTTCATAATAACCGAGAAAAGAATTGGAACGTACACTATTTAAACTGTTTGGGTGGGTGGAGTTGAGTTTGTTATATGAAGGATAATAGGATTTTCCATTCTTTCCCTTCCCTTTTTTCCGTTGGAAAGGGAAAGAAAAGAAATCACAAGACAGGAGAGATCAAAAGGAGAAAAGAAGTTTGATTCTCAAAACTACACACACACGCACACACGCATAGAAAGGAATAATAAGCTTTCTCCCTTTCATACTAAACAAGCCATACAAATTATAATGGATATTTTGCGAAGGAACGGCGTTTTTTTATTCTTTCCTTCCACATAAATATTCAGTCCCTCATCATCTCAACATGAAATTGTCTTGTTGAGGAGGACAGAATGCAGAAAAGGCCATCAAAAATTCTTCTTGTAAAAAAAGAAGAAAGTCCACATGTTTTTCCTCACCTACATTCTTGACCCGACTCAACCCAGTCCCGAAAGGTTGGACTGACCATTGAGTCCCATGGAAGGAAGCATTGACAATTGACAAGTCATTTTGTTTGGTGGTGTGCTACGTGGATTTCATCAAACACAGAAATTTAATGAGTAATTTGTTTTTTTCCAAAAACTAATTCATCTTTTGACTCATCCTCTTGTTAAATCTAATCATTGTTTGATGTGATGACGAAGGATGCTCAAAATTTCTCACCAAGTATCTTTCAGTGGCGACAGACACTAGAATCAAATCGTCACCAACACGGACTTTTTCACCTTCTGACCTTTGCTTGCTCGCAGGATGGACGGTCCACCAGCAAGCCTCTCCTGAAATGATGAGAATAATAGAATTGCATAATTTAATTTGCTCCCGGATCATGATAGGAGCCACACTGAGGCGTCATTAATAAATATATTGACAATAGTCATTAATCAGCTACATCTCCTATGGATAAGTTTAGTATTGTATGAGAAATGTACTGCGTACGCAACAGAAACACACAACATGTGTGTGTGTGCATACCTTGTGAGTGTTCTTGGAGACCCACATCAAAGGCAAGCTTATCATTCGATGAACTTGTGGATAGGCAAGCGAGGTACTGTTTCATACAAAGTCAGAGAGCAAAATATGAAATGACTTCATTCAAGAGATTGTGTGTTTGTGAGAGTGAGCGAGAGTGAGTGTGCTTCTCACTCTCTTCATGACCATAAATAGTAGTGGAATGAAAAAGAGAGAAGTGATGATGATCAATCATACCATATTGCTGTTTTGATGACGGAGGAGAATGGCATTGCCGTACAACAGAGTTCGGTGTCCACTCCCAGTCCCTTTACCCTGTATCATTATGAATGCGTATTTTAAAATCAATTCAGTCCATCAGTTTTCTTCGCCTAATTATTACATTACTCTACAAATAGGAAAACATTTTGTGCCAAATTTTCTAAGGAAATTTTCTGGAGGATTTAAAAACAATTTAAGAAAATTTAAAAGAAATAATATTTTTTTGAGTGCAAAGAGTTATTAAAAAATATTGCGAGAAAAATACTGTGAATGAAAATAAATGTTGAATAAGATAAAATTTGCGAAAATAAAATAAATTGCCAGATTGTAAATAAATAAATTAAAATTCTAAATCATTTTTTGTTTTGCATTTTGTTGTAGATTTTTATCCAGCAACTGTAACAGCTGCACAGTTTGGTTGTACGCTCGACACAACATATATTAAAGTACACTTTATACACATAGATAATCAGTATACATAATGTATACAGATAGCTCCACACACTTTCACCTACCACGTGAGCACATTATTGATCACAAACAAACAACCACACACACAATATATAACACACATAAAGAGATTGTGAGAGCAGCTACCAAAATTACCATTAATGGTATACAATTTAACGCGAATTACCAATAAAAACAGATATTTACAAGAAAACCATCTGAACGTGTTTTTATCTACCATTATATTGAAGAATGTTTTAATCCACTATCACAATTTTAATTACATTGAAGAAAGATCTACACTATGTAGTGTGACGAACAGAACAAGATTTTCTTTTGGTTGACGAATAACATTTAATTAGAATAATGATTTGAACAAACACATAATATTGACTCATCGACAGACCAACAATAAAAAGATGAACAGGCATTGTGCAGCCACAGTTTATTTAATCTATACACATTTTCTGAGCTAAAGAGAGAGAGAAAGAAAATAAATACTAATTTTATCTTCTATTAACAGCATATACTGACACTTCCCCTCCAGAGAAAGGAGAATGTTACAATGACAAAAATGTGACATGAAATGTGTTTTCTAGGTAATTTATATTGTTGACTCCTCCACTGGATGTACAATTAAGTACAGAGAGAATTAATGTGAAATCCGGACGATCACACAAAGTCCAAAATCAACATGCAGGGAGAAAACATTGAAAGGAGAAAGTGCAGTTAATTGAGTCAACTAATAAGAATGAAGAAGGCAGTGGAAGCAAGCAGAACGTTAGACTAGTACAATACATTGCGTACTAATTTTGAGAAATAGAGGCTACTATTACGTAATTGTAGAACAGAAATGGAAAGTATACATATATATGAGGATTGTACAATACACAAAGCAGGGAAGAAAGCCAAGAGTATTTGTGTGTGTCATGCTTTTACCATGCTGTGGTCAAATACAGTATAGAATAGTATCACTAGGAAAACATCACATGAGTTGTGTACAGGTTGCTGGAGTATTTTGCCCTGTGTGTCCATGGCAAGTGGCAAAAGGAAACACAATGAATTATGCAATGATTTATACAGAGAAGAAAAGCCAGAACAGCCTTGATGACGGTATAAAACAAGAAGAGTCTAAAACAGGGAAAACCGAAAGTGTCTTGTGGTTCACTCGGCCGTTTGAGAGAGTGTGAGTGTGTACATTTCATTTTGTACAGGTGATACTCCATCAACACTACAACTGTACTAAAGGAGTACTAGGTATCAAAACTAGGAAAGGAGAATTTGAGAGTGGCAGTCAGGACAAGGGACAATACTATACAGGATAATAGATGACACGGTTTGTGACGTTTAAAGGGTAGTGTGTGTGTGCGTGTAGAATTTAGAATTTGGAAAAAGGAGGAGGTCATCATCTATATCTCTAAAAAGTGATTTTGAATGCAATGTTTTTTTTGTCTCTAAAGGAAAAATCAAAATCAACTTACTATGGTTTCCTTCCCCTGAAAAAGCACCCAAAACAAATGACACACTCGGTTAACTCCGATTTTAATGAGGATGAGCAGCAGGTCTCATTCATGTAAGGGGGTACAAAAAGTCCGGCATAACATGACATGGCATTTGGTTTCAAGGAGAACGAAGAAGGGGGACATTTCTACCAACTAAATTTCCCTGTTTCTTTCCCGTATTAAACTTGACAAAATTAAAGTTTCATATTCATATATGGAAATTTGTCAATATTTACAAGTTAAACACTAAATTCAAGTTAATAATAATTCATTTTTTGAATATTTCTCTCAGGAGAAAAAATAACTGAGCTCGCGCTTCGTCAAAAAATATCTACAGAAAAAATTGTGTAAAAATTCCATCTATAAATTAAAATAGTAGTAATAGAATGTGTAGTAGTTTCTTCTATAGTAGTTGATGATTATGAGTAATGGAACTAATTAAATAAACTAAAACTAAGCTGCACAATACTGATCGTTAATTTGTTCTTAGTTGGTCCTTTTCTATTGTTGTCTTTATTACTAATTTGAGTATGATTACAATTTTAACTTTAGTATTCGTCCATTTATTATTTATTCATTCAACACGATCCTAATTTATTCTTAATTATTATTTTGAAAGAATTCATGTAGTAGTTTGTAGTAGTGGAGCGCCCAGCCCAGTATTCATTTTTAAAAATTATTATGGTAGATTGTTGTTGTGTGATCAATCATGCAAAGTTGCTTAGTAAATTATAGTAATGTTTTATTACAAAAAGTATTAATGATACAAATATAACAAAGAGATAGAGAAGAGAAGATAAAAGAAGGAGATGGATGAGATTGTAATTCAAGTGTGTGTGACACACAACCACTACAACTCATTTCGTTTCACCCCATAAAAATTGAGAATCTTCTTTACAATAAAATGGGATAAAATGTATTATACTGGAGAGCAGGGTTTCAAAAACCAAACGGCGAAAACATGTAAAAAAGAAAGCTATTTAAGAAGATTGGAAAATTCGGAGGAGGGGAGAGAAAAGTTCTTACCGAATCTGTCCCGGCTGCTGTGACCAATTCCTGGAGAGCTCGTACGGACAAAGCTTGTTCAATGACGAAGACACAACAGCTCAAATCCGGTGGGTTGTTCTAAATGTGTGTGGACATACAAAAACCCCCCGAAAATGTAAATCAAGATTTTTTTACAGCGTTCAGTCCTATTTTCTTTTTTCTTATTAAGTACAATCTCGTATGACCCAATATCTGATTATTTTATTTTTTATTCCAGAGTCGAGGATGTCAAGTTCCCCCTGTGTATCTCTATAATGAATTTGTTTATTTTCAAATTGAGGAGAAATTCTTGCTTTTTCTAAAAAAAACATTTCTTGTGTGTACTGGAGCGAAGCGCCATTTTTGCTCATTTTGACACACACATATATATAAGGAAACTGTTCCCCATCGACAGGACTTATCTGCACTTTTCTCTCTTCCTTGAAATTGCATTGTCCTCCCCTACACATACTTATTTCCTTCTTCCTTTTCACTACACATACATAAACTTGAAGTATTATTGTGTGATGGTGAAATATGGGAGCAGGAGAGAAAAGGAACAAAAACCAGTATTTTTGAAACCAAAGAATTTTAAGAGTACAGAAAGTTTGAAGGAAATTTAATATCATTCCACGTTCCACACGAAAACGACAGTGAATAGAATAAATGTGTGTGTAGTACACACACACGTAACCCCCATGTACTGCTAAAGACCTCTTAAACTGGGTGACACTAACCTTACATGTAAAAAAATAGGAAAAAACTACATTTCGTTGTGTAGGGGCATGTTCAAGTAGAGGGAATAGAGATTCCAGGAAAAGGAGAGTGTGTGGTCATAGAAGTACCTTATCAGCAATATTCTCCAGGAAGCAGTGTCTGTTACCGAATCCCTCAGCAGCCAGACAAACCCGTTCTCCCGTTGCGGTGCACGAAAGACATACCATGTCTTCCTGAAAATCCAAAAATTACATTATATTCCATTATTTATTTACAGACAGATATGAGGAAAAAACATTTTCCTGGCCTTTACACACACAACACAAAAACGCACATACGCATACACACTACACACACACATTTTCTGTTTCTGAATGCTCGACACGCCTCCTCCTCCATTTGTACACACACACTATTTTCCCTCTTAAATGTGTGTGTATCAATTTCAATAATACATGGTATGACCGGGTCACACATACTATCTCAGGCCATTGTCACTTCCCTGAGGTCTCATTCAAAATTATTTAATATAATTCTTCCTAGTCATATTCTATGTACAAGTTTCTTTTTTTGGGAGAAAAATTCAGAAAATATTTTCCCCTGATGGACTTCTCTCGACTCCTTATCCATAAATAGCCCTGTATATGTGTGGAAGCATTGCTATGTTTTTTTCATCATTTTTGTGAGGATAAAATGGTGAATAAGGAATGAGGAACAATTGAGAGAGAATGTTGTTTTTTAAATGGGGAATAGCGAGAGAGAGAGAGAACAGGACAATAAAATAAACTGAGAGTGAGACACACTCACACGTTCCCTACATAATCCTTATGAAGATTGGACTAGTCCCTATTCCAAACCAAAAGATGACAATCCTACTCAACATAAAGTGAGATGATACTGTGAAACTTATGACAAAAAATCATGTTCAAATTCTGACTACACACTCGTAGTGGACCAACATACATGTTCATGCTGTGTAGTTGTGTGTGTCGTTACATATTAGAAATTGAATTTCCTGTGCAAGGGAATTTAACACAAAGACAGGGAGAGAGAGAAGAGGATGCACAACTACGATTTGAACTATATAAGAGAGAGTGTGTTTGTTGTTGTATGGCCATATATGACTTTTCAGAGAGAGAGAGAGACATGACACTCTTCAAAGTGTGGTTAATGTGGAAGGAAGGAAAAAAAGACAAAGTCGTCGTCGTCGATGACGATGAGGATGACTCGTTGACAGATACGTGCTGTCTAAATCGTCCATGTATGTCCCAGCTCATTGAGAGTGAGTGTGTGTGTTGCGCATAGTACTTGTTACAATGTATGTAAAGTTTTTTGCGATATGCAATAATTATTGTGCACATCCCATCCAAAGTACAGCAGGGGATGGATACACTGGCTAATAATGTGGATGTGTTGTGAGTTTTGAAGGTAGGCAATGAGGTTGTACATGCTACTAGAGGTGAAAGAAGTAGAGAGTCATGATCAGGGTTATATTATCATCATATTATTTTTGTGTCCTGAGGAATTTAACCCTTTAATTTCTCTGGTTTATAATACATACTTATGTTTGAGAGAGGTATTACATAATGCATACACTGTAGTTAAAGTATTTTGTACATATTTGTATGTACTGTACTATGTACTAGTTACTCTTGTACTACACTATCAGTCATTTCCCTGACTTGATTTTACATTTGGTACTCTCACACATCCATGTAAATGTACTATTTGGTATTTCTGTTCATCTCTCTCTGTCTCTATTTTGCTCTACACTTTGAAAATGTATGAGAGGAGAGATTTGAAGTGGTATGTTGTTCCATTGCATTTTATACTTTCTGTATGAACGATGTACATACATAGGGAGTCAAACAGAACGGAAAAGAGAATGAAGCTCAAAAATTTGTAGGAATTTTTTCCTCCTCTCTCTGTTTTAAAGTTTTGTTGGAGAAAAAAATATATATTGGAGAGAGAGTGACTACCTATAAAATTACAGGGGAGCGTAATTTGTCTAATTCTCCATATCCACTTTATTCCACACTACTACTATTTATGTACGATCGTAGTTGAGCTCTACGTATGACGTAACGAACATTCCATGTCCCTTCATCATCCATATAAAAGTATAGTCATACAAAAAAAAGAAGAGAGACAGGGAAGAATGAGAGAAATTGTGTCGTAGAGAATGTTTTATAATAGGGAAATGTTAGTTAGTAGGGGACGGATTCTGTTGATACACTGACTACATAGGATTTTGTGACACCTAGACTCTTTTTTTATTTGATGTTTGTTTGTATGTGTGTGTGCGTGTGTGTGGAAGATCTGAAAGATTTTTTTTTACTTTGAAGAAAGAAAGAGAGAGAGACAGAGATGATGCTAAGTAAAGAACTCAGCACGTCATTTTATTGTTGTAGACAAATGTTTGTGACGGCAGTCATAATTGTCTACAGATGTTATTTTTTTGAAAAGAATAATTTTGACTTTAATTTTTTATGTAACTTTACTATTTTATACATTCAACATTTTGTCAAATTAGAGTGAGACACAGAGAGGAGCCAAAAGGGTCCATGTATTTGACTTTATTTGATTTCTGTGATTACATTTACATTCACAGCAAGTAAGTAAGTGGAATGTGATTTGTGATTTCAATTTTGTGTGGTGTATGTACTATGTAATCTGTGCATTGGACGTTCGGGAGAGGGGCAATAAAATTTTCATTGGAGTAGCTGATATGACTGAGGATGAATACAAAAAATGTGTAATTATATCGATGATGTGTGTTTTTCATGGACAATAGGAACAGATGATATAAATTGGACTGTATACTTGAATGTTCTAATAAAAATTACACTTACTTAGTACTGTACCTATTGTCATTAGAAGTAATCAGCTGATATAACTTCCAAATGATAATAATAATGTTTTCTCTCTCTATCGTTTATCTTTGTACCCTAGAGTGTAATCGAACAAGAGGGATGTATTATGTAGGAACAAAAAACTGAGAGCCTCATATGTTTCATGTTTATGTACAACATTACAAAAAAGGAAGAGTGTACAAAATATAATATTCGAAAGTCAATGTCAAACGATGATTAAATTTATTTGAATTCCCATCATTATACACACCACAAATTACACACATTTAGGAGGAGGATAACTAAAGTTAGATGACCGCTTTGACATACTTTGACGTGTGAATACAAAATGATAAAAAATGTACTGATCAAACTACTGAGTAATTTTAATATTCAGCGAAAAATTGTTTTCTTTCACTCCCTCCCTCCAATTATCATTTTTTTAATTTGTGTGTACACATTGATTTACACTTGACATTTCTAACTAATGTTTTTGTCTCGTAAGCAATATTTTTAATTAAATTATTGTTTCATTCACTCTTCAATCGGAAAAAGGTTAAATGATTTTGAAAGATGATTACCGTGCGAAGGAAGGAAACATCATCCTGTTCCGAACTCCCTTCACTGTCAGCCATGATTTACACACACTTTATTGGACAATTATGCTAAACGTGGGACTTTTGTTACACTTTTTTAACTTTCATAATGTACAGTACACCCCACACACCGTCACATTACTCATGACAAATGGAGAATGAATGATGACAAACTTTTTTTCAAAAAAAAATTTCTCCTTTCTAGACTGATTTCAAATAAATCGGTTCAACAATGATTAACAACAATCGGTCGCCTTTCTCTTTGTTGTTGTGTTTGTGTTGCTCCTTTTTCCTTCTTGACTGCAGTGTAGGAAGAGAACTTGAATGGAAAAAAAACACAAACAATATTTCAACTTTTGAGGCAAATTAGGATTTTCTTTGCATATTAATTATGTATTGGTGAGAGATTTGTACAAAATGTAGAACACGCACAAAGACACACTTTTTTTCTTCCTTCATATTTTAGAAATATCATACACAACACAATATTTTTAGTATAAAATATTTCCAGCACATTCACATTAAGATGAATGACTCTTCCTTTGTATTTTTTTTCTCAAAAAAACAATATATTCACTTTTTTCGGCAAAATATATATTTCAATATTTGAACAATGATATTAAACAAAGCACATGCACGTTTTTTCCATATAATTTCTTTCTCCTTTTTTTCTTTTTTATAAACGAAAGCTGTTTTAATGTAGTACAATACCAGTTGGTTATAAATTTTAAGTAAACAAGCTTGGGGCAAGCCGCACGATGTATTTATCTCTCCTCTCCCAGGTACTTTCCCTTTCTCCAATTTCTCTCTATGTATGGAGAAAAGTACCCTTTGACTCACACACTTTTGAACCCTAGTGTAGCATATTATTTATTATTTTAATTCAGATGAGAAGAATTTCACATTTTTACCCACATTGAATTCCGACAGAGAGAGGAAGAGAAAGAGAGAGAGAGAGAAAAGGAACGGTCCCCTTTTTTTCTGTGTGTGCTCCGAAATCCGAGAAAAATTGCGGGAGCGAAGCAGCAGCAGTCTTCGCACACTACCGCAACATACTAACTAAAAATATTTACGGGGTTTTGCCAGCAAAATAACTCCCGTCTGTGTGTGTCCGTGTCCCGGAGTCTCACAAAATTTCCTTCCATCCGCGCCGGTCCATGTCAATGCCAATTTCAGCTATTTCTAGGACTCTCTCATGCTTTCCTCCTTTTCTTTCTCTTTTTTTTCTAACCGGTCTCTCTCTTACACACACTCTCTTCACTATCGGCTACGAACATGCCGAACAAACACGTTAATTTTACTTTTAACTCGCTCTGAGATTTAACTTTGCTGTGTCGTGTGTGTGTGGTGTCTCTCCCCTTCGTCTTGTTCTTGGCCTAATGTTAGATTTAGATGCTCCTTTTACTCCTCCTGCCTAGTGTGTTCTTGAAACCTTTTTTTCCTATGAATACTGTACACACACGTAAAAAAGTGTTTCGATTCCAATTCCCCCCATGCCCCACACAAGCAAAGGAGTAATAAGCAAGAGAGATAGAGAGTGAAGCTTTTTCTAAAGATACGCCAATACAGCATAACATTATTATGTATACCTCTCCATACTTTTTAACTTTCAAGTAAAAATCCACATGCACATGTACAATACAAGTATCAAGTTTTTTCTCTCCCTCTCTCTTTCCTATTATTATTATTTAAGTAGGATGGAGGTCGAGTCATCGGATTGAGTTGGCGGTTGAAGAGGAAGTAGAACCCCAGACATACTGAGACTTTTGAAACAAGTTCAATACTCCAAACGTATATCTATATAATATGTATCCTTCCCCCTTCTTATGAGAAATAATTTTCCTTCCAACTTATGTGGTTTTCTGAAACTAATTTAATATTTTTTGACAAAACTAAATTGTATAATGTGATGCAAAATAAACAGTTGGGAAGGAAAAAGTTTCCTTTATTTTGAGAGAGAGAGAGAGAGAGAGAGAAGGGAAATAAAATGGATACAGAATTTGACGTATAAATGTTCAATAATACTCAGTATGAAATTCTTTATTGTGCTTTCTTTCACCAATTTGACAAGATTGACAAGATACCAAATTCAAAATTACTAATTCAGTTCAATTAAATATAATCATGACAATATAATAATAATATAATAATTAATCAAGTTCGTTCACTGTATTATTATTATATATTTATGTATATATGTAATAGGAAGTAGTTATCATAATATTATATTATATTGTTGCATGTTAATGCTTAAATGTAATAATAATGCAACGTAAATTGAGTCAAACAGACGGAAAGTTGTTTCTCAGTTGCGGTCTGTGGCTCTTAATTTCTCTTCGACAGCGTCCACTGTAAATTTTTTTAAAAAAGAGAGAGGATAAGTATTACATTTATAGTTTTGTTGTTGTGTTGTGAGAAATTCCAAAAAAAATTTATATGAAGGAAAAGCTTAGTAACTGGAAATCCAGACTAATCAAAAATTTAATAAATACTTACTCGCTGCTTCAGAAGCGTCTGTCGCCTGTATGTATTTCTGTACACCAACGAGCGACTTCTTCAACGCATCAAAACTGGAGGAGTACAACATCTTCTTTTTAACTTTGGCAGTATCGGGACACCACAACATAAGGAACAACTTTTGCTTCTTGGACGCCTCAGACGTTCCTTGACATTGATGGGTATACTCAAAATCGAATAGACCGTACCGACATTCCCCGCTACCACCTAATTGTCAAAAAATAAATTAAACACATCAAAAAAAGTATATAGATCATGAAATCACAAAATAATACATACACTACAACTATTTTCTGATCATTATTTAGTAATAAATTGTATAATAATTATTCTTGTCTGGTAATATTTTTTTTGTTTGAGAAAGAATTTTGATAAAATATTTATTAAAAAGAGAAATTATTTTTAAATCTTTGATACGATGACACATCCATTGATAACATAAATGTGTCATATATGTATTCCTGTGTTGGAGGAGGTCCTCCCTAACTGTTCATCTCTCAACAATGACTCATTGACTTTTCAAACTTTCAATTATTACTATTTTTGACATTTTCATTGAGGGGGTGGACAAAAAAAATAAATAAATAAACTGACCTTTTTGTAGATCCTCCAGGAAACTATCGTAGGCCGCGTCACGGGCCCCAACAACTTCTACGTCAATTTGCTTCTCATCCTTAATAAAGAAGACTACATAACGAAACTTTTTGTCTTTCTTGATCTCTTCATAAGTAGTTTTGCAAATGTCCGACACTGTGACGCCAGAAGCCTGCACAAAATAATTATTTTATAAAATTGAACACACCAATCAATACCATGACCACGGTCTCCAGTCAACACTTACCATCTTCGGTGAAAAGGAAAGGAAATCAGCCCGTAATTTTGAGTCACCGGCGTTCACAGACAAAATACCGTTGGCATTAGAATGAATTCGTGTTTGATCCTAGTCCTAATAAGGAATGGAAGAGTCAGAACTCGCTTACTCTCGCATGAGGCGCTCCCATTCCCCCTGAGTCAGATAGGGGAAATCTGGTCGTCGTCCATCTTTCCCCCAAAATAATGCTATCAAAAATTAAATCCGTTTATTAAATTCAAAATTCAAAATAAAAAAGATGATCACAAATGAACAACATTAGGTCACAAGGTCAGCAAGCCATATTTATTGGAAGGTAGCGTGGAAACCTCGGATACTCGGATTTTGATGTTAAATGCATAAGGATAAAGGTCAATTTGGTAATCTAACCTAAATATATTGACATTACATCGACGGTGGTAAAGGTCATGAAGTAACTTAAATGATTAATTGTACATTTGCTTCATGTAGTGCTTTATTTCCCATGATGCTTGCTCACTGGGATTTCGCGATAAAAAGGCGTAGACATTACTGCCGTAGTAGTAAATCCCAAATATCAATATGTGGCGTCCAAGCTTGGTTTTTCGCAGTCTTTTTTATTTGTAAATAGTATTCACATTATAATTTATTAAATAATACAGCTTCGTCATAAATTATGACTCATATGATAAGAAAATGTACCTATCTATACAATATCAATAAATAAATAATAATAGAATTTGTCAGACGAATTAAATGAGTCCTCTTTTCCTTTTGTAGTCTTCTAGATTTAATGATCTCCTAGGAGCAGGTTCTGTTACTGGAGTTGAGCTGAAATCAAATAGTTAGAAATAATTAATAAAACTATCCAGGCCTCCTCTCTGATCCTGCTACAAACAATTGACTTATTTGTTGTTGAAATACTTACGAGACTCCCTGGACGCGACGGGCAACAATAGGAAGATTAACTGTACAAAACAAAGGAAAAAATCCATCAAAAATCTGTCCCCCTTCCTTGCATTTTACTATACAATCTGTATTTACAATGTTTTACACTCACGAGGTAATTTAGCATCCAGGTCTAGCTTAATGTCGAAATCATGGGCAGAGAATAAATCACCAGTACTCAAAATCTGAGAGGTTGACAATGCACTGTCAGTAAGGTCTTGAGAAAGAGAGAACTTGCTATCATCAAACTTGCCATTTTCCTCATCAAGGGTAATATTGAGCTAGGGTAATCATAACAATATTCATTGAGTCCAAATTACAACAATAGCAACAACAAAAGAGATTCAATAACGTTATACCTACCACTACTACTATAATGAATGTACTTACAGAGGAAGGCAACTCTTCCAATGTTGAACTTAGGATATCCAGAGTTTTGTTGCCATCCAATTTCACGGGATCATCTACTATTTTCAGTGGACTTCCAGCCAAGCCAAGTGCTTCCAAGAAATTGGCATGATTCTTTTGCACCGAAGGTCGACTTGGCTTGGTATTTCTCCTAGTGAACGGATCCTCGACCTTTCTACCTTTATTTGCTTTATGTTCCTCCTATATACATATGTACCAAACAACAATATTCATCATCATCATTTGTAGTAGAAAATAATATTCAAAATATTATTAATAAATCCATTCCATACATACCAATATTGCTTTTTCTGCTTCTTCCACATTTTTCTTTCGATTTCTTTCATTAATATAACTGATACTGGATATACTCTGAGTTCGAAGTTTGTCCAGTTCTTTTGCCCTTTCATCCAAATCCGCAATCTCATGGAGTAATTCTTCTGCTCTTTTGTCATCCCCACTAAAAATCAGATTATAGAATAGATCAAATTAATACTCAATTCTATTGAAAAATATGTGTAGCTAGAGGTGAAAATTATTCTTACTTTAGTATTGACATTTCACGTTCTTTCATCAACTGTGTTTTCTTGGCAGCAAAATTAACGGGAGCTTGTTTAAATTTCTGCTTTTCTTGTATAATCTGTAAAAGAAAACATTGGAAATCAAATTACTAATCATTACTAAGTACTTAAAGTATAGAAGTCTTATATTAGAAGGGTAAGGATGAAATTGTGAAGAAATATATATTGACAAGAAATCCTTCTTCTCACATGTTCTATATCTTCTTCCTTAAATTGGTAATTATTAGCCTCCCGAACTTCCTTTTCCTTTCGTTGAATTTCATCAATGGTTGGAATGACCACACCACGTAGGGTACATGTCTCGACCCATCGTCCAAACTCATCCTCCGTAAAGTCAGAGTTACTCACAAATTCCAATCGAAATACTCTCTCGTCCATTCCATGTCGAAGTCGAATACCTTTATTTGTTCGTGTTAAACCCAATTGGTAAATTTTTCCAGTCTCTACTACATCCAAAATTTCCGCAATCTACATCCAACAAAAATTCATTCATTCAATTATTGTACAGTGTCAACTGAATTCAGGAATAACACATCCACAAAAGTCATAATGTACTCACCCTGTAAATGGACTTTTCGGGTAACTTTGCATTCACTCCAATTCCAATACGTACAAAGCAGCCTTTAACAACCCGACCAAAAAATGGTAAATGTACCCACCTAAACAAGAACAAATATTATTTTACATTGTAATTTGCACTTTACAAAGAGGAGTGTTGATAATAACTATATAAGTAGTGTACTTACTTTTCAAGCTTCATTCTTGACAGTCGAATTTTGTTCAAATCTTGAACTTTGTCTACGTACTGTGGTTTTCTATGTCTAAGAGTTAAAGGAGTAACAATACTTTTTAGTTAACGGACATTAACCATTTCGTACATTCTCCACTATATACTACATTTACAGACAACCCATGTGTAAGTATGTAGTATGTAGTAAACAAACCTTTCTTCTTCTTCCGAGTCAGATCCACTCTCACTGGAACTCTTTTTCCTCTGAGTGGGTGAACGCTTTCCTCCTTCTTGTTCCCATTCCGAGTCTCCATCAGAATCATCCGAGTAAATATCTGAGGCCTTGAGCTTCTTTTTGGTTTTTTCATAACCAGTCGTCGTGGACGAAGTTTCATCTTTCATCTCCAGATCATCATCCCCACCAACGTCTGTCCGTCTCTCCTCCTCTTGTACTCGTTGTTTTTCTTTTTCTTCCAGTCGAGCTTTACGGTCCTCTCGACGAGCCTTGAGTGCGTCCATTGCTTGAGATTTCTTGTCTACTTTACCCTCCACTGTTTTCTTTCTCTCTTTACTTCTTTCTTTGGCATCAGACTTTACAAAATCATTACTAGGGGATAATTCAACTCCATCCACATTTCCAGCCCTCCTTTGTCTATAGAAAATAAAAATAAATTAGACTCATGAACAAAGAGACATTTTTTTAAAAAAAAAAAAATACTTTTTTTCAAATACATACTTTTTTAATTCCTTCTTTTTGACTTGTCGTAACTTCTTTTCAATTTCAAATCGTGTTCGTAGTTTTTCTCGTTGTTCCATACGAGTGAAAATCTCTTGTTCTCTTTCCCTCTCAGTCATCAAAGACATTCTCTTTCGATCCTCTTCATCCCCCATCAATTGATCATCATAACCATCATTGAATTCTTCTTCCGAATCGGAACCATCCGATGATGATACTTCACCCTCCTCCAAGTCTGATGATGATTTCTTTGGTGGTTCTGTGGTGACCACTGATGAACTAGCCTCATCATGATCCGAGTCTGATGAATCTGATGCACTTACTGATTTTCTGACTACCGGTGTCGGTTTCTTGTGAGACAACTTTTTTTTCTTCCCAGCACCGGATGCACCTTTCCAGTCCGAGTCAGAGTCTGAAGATGACGAGTCTGACGGTTTTGGTTGTGGTTTTGTTTTCTTTGACACAGGTACTTGGTTCTTTTTCTTGGACAATGACAGCATTTCCTGTGAATTCACAAATTAAGTAAATACAATAATAACGTTTAGTAATTGGATGATTTAGACTGCTCATTACGATTTCCATTTACATCTATTATGATTGTGAAAACACCAAACTGAATCAACTTTTATTATTATTTAGGTCATTCAATTTATTATTTATTTATTATCAACTTTGTGACGGCTGACTAAGTTTTCTAATTCTGACATAACAAATGTATATTTTATTTACCTTCTCTAAGTCACTTCCGGAACCATTCGAGTCACTATCACTGTCAAGTAGAACTTGACTCTTTCGTTTCCCCTGTCTGCTGGACATTTTTGTGTTGAAGAAACCAGGATAAATCAACAATTAAATTACGGCCTGCTTTATCTCGTTTCGCCAAAGAAAACTTTTTGAATGAACGGCGGAAGGGGTTCTCAATGTGTGTTGAAAAGAATACGGTTTTGGAATTTCCAAAAATAAAAATATTATTGTCAAATCCGACGGTAATTAAATAAAAACAGGTAAAGTGTGATGACATTTCGATTATAAACAAGTTTCCCTTGATACACAATTTTTTTACATCTTGAATATTGGTAGAGAAAGTAGTTTGTGTCGTGTTTTTGTTTCAGGCCTGTTCACATTCTTGTTACAATGTGCTAAGCCGTTTAATTAAATCACCCATGTACTTAAATTATGGATATTTTTGCTTCTCTGTTAGAGTCTGAATTGTGAAGTTGAACCATGACCTCTGTAAATTACATTAAAGGTACTTACATCATATGATTCTCCATTACATATTTCATTTCGTTTAAAGTTACTTANTCCATTACATATTTCATTTCGTTTAAAGTTACTTACAACTTATGTGACCATTTACTTAATTTACTTTGTTAAGATGATACTGGATCAACTTTCATTCCATCGAGTCAACGACCTGATGGCTCTTGGCGTCGACCTATAAGGGTCAAAGACGGTTATGTACCTCAGGAGGAACAACCCCTTTATGTCAGTAAGTGACCAATTCAGTTTTGTCATGCATAGCACTTAAATACCATGTGGTAAGCGGTTTACATGTTATAATTCACACGACCTTTAAATAGGTAAAGGGAAACAAGTGACTTCTTCTCCATACCCCGTGAGTAACATGAAATACTTGTATTCAGTAACCAGATTAAAATACTAAAAAGGCGTTGTATGTAATGTGAAAATCAATCCAAGTATTGTTCACTTAAAAAGGTGGGTCTCTCAGCTGACGATATTTCAAGCTACAGTTCAAATACAAACTCTTCAAAAGGTCAAAGAGGAGGGGCCTCATCCTCATTCTATTTTGACGTAGGATTTTACGATAGTTCAAATCAAAAAGGTATTGTAGGACAAATACAGCTTCAAATACAATGTTTTTTTCTTTTCGAAAATCAGAAATGTTATATAAAATGATATTGTTCAATTGCAGCAAACAACCATCCGATTCCTGGCTTAAACTTTGTTGAAACTCCGGTACCAGAAAAAACGAGCTCAAAAAGTCGTGCAAAGAAATCAAAAAATAAAAATAAATCGACTGAACCTACAGAAGATTCTTCTGGAACGACAATTGGAAAAAAATCTATTAGTCAAAATAATTCCCAGTCTACTGTTCCTGCTCCCACAACCACGACGACGACGACAGACCCTGTGAAACGACTTCGTAATTTACGTAAAAAATTAAAAGATATTGAAGCTTTGGAGAAGAAAATAGACTCAGGAGAACTCAAAAATCCAGAAAAGGAACAATTAGAAAAAATTCAACGAAAAGATGAAGTTATTGATGAAGTGGATGATTTGGAGAGACTTATTGAACATCTCAATTTATCGTAAAAAAAGATTATTATTAATATACAAACATACTTATATATTTTTTGCGTTATTTATAAGTATGAAGTATAAGTATATTTACCTACAACACACACACTTTGAAAGCAG
Source organism: Pygmarrhopalites habei (assembly GCA_009870185.1). Lineage (NCBI taxonomy): Eukaryota > Metazoa > Arthropoda > Collembola > Symphypleona > Arrhopalitidae > Pygmarrhopalites > Pygmarrhopalites habei. Next base: position 52 of record WJFB01000268.1, on the reverse strand, counting down.
CAGCTCATTTTAACCATTTCCCTTGTTTTTGTTTGTTGTTGTTGGTTTTTTG
>WJFB01000267.1:0-77729 GCA_009870185.1 Pygmarrhopalites habei | reverse complement strand
ACAAATAATTTGACCCATGCAAGTTAATTTTGACCTGTTTTTTGATTTTCTAACAAATGACGTGACACGTATGTTCGCAAAAAAACAAAACCTTTTTGGAGAGAACTCGAAAATTTATCAATGGACAGACTGTTCATTATAATCTTTTTTTCCTGGATAAAAAGGAATACATTTCGGAGAAAAAGGGTTCAATGCCTTTGAGTGTTCTCTGAACTTCAGAGGAAGTTGATGGACCTTTGGAATAGCTTATTAACTTTTTATGGGGTGGGCTTATATTGGAAGGAGAGCGTCTATTAGAGGATTTACGGTATAAGTCAAAAATATATTCTCCAGAAAAATAGGTTTCCCTCTTTCTCGTCCAAAAAAATGTGAAATGAGTTTCCTAGACTTTTGAACCCTCTCTCCATGGGACCATTTCTTAATAGCAGTCTACAACTAATCGTTATGTGTACAAGGAAGTCTGCACACAATCGTCGTGTTTTGGAGACATAGCGGACAATTATGTAATATGGATTTGTTCATACGGTCTCTCCCTCCCTCCTCTTTCTTACTTCTTGTCATTGATGGATGTAGAATTAGCAAGGCATGACTGACTAATGTGACTAGACTTTAATACTACGGTGTATATGTGTGTGTGTGTTACACAGCATTTATTACTGTTTAAACGTTTTTTCGTCATTTGGCAAAAGGTCTGTGTCCCACATGAAAATTTGCTGTTATGATTTTTTGGAGGGGGAGGCAGAGTAAGAGGAGGAGGTCTGGTCATCGATCGAAATTTTTAGCTGTGGACGTTGACTTTATTGGTCACTAGCATGCTACACCACTTTTTATGACTATTCGGCCATATCTACACAATTCCGCCACATTGACGAAGATATAATGAATAAGCCCGCTATTTGGGATCCATAGGAAGTTTTTTCCATGTTAGTTTAATATTACCATAGCAGCCCTCCCCCACAAACACACACAGCAGACACACACAAGTGTGAGTGCAGTACAGTGCAGTGTGTAAGAGGAAAAGCTCATTTTGTCGATATTCAAAGGTAAAATGAAAAGTACAGTAAAATCCAGTGCACAGACTTTATATCGTTTAAATTAAAGGAGAGACTTCTCTGTGCAACTACTAACTACACTACACTAACAGCGTAGGACATATCATGATTTTCTGGTATGCTGTATGCATGGCATGGATCTTCACTATGTATGTACACTCTGTATCCTTCCTTAAATGTGAGTGAGTGAGGAGTTATAAGGATTTTATAAAGTTAAGCTAGGGCAGGTAGGGAACTGCCTAATATTCAAGAGATGGACTTGCATAGTGCTTTAGGCCACAAATTTTTGCCTTTTTCCTTTTCCCTACACACACATACATACATCTGTGTAGTGTGTGTGTGTAGGAACAAGCATAAACAGCAACAGTCCTCTCTCTCTCTTTGCAGAGATATATGAAATGAAAAAGAAGTCCAATGTTTCTGCTGGCCGTCGTCATGTGAATTTAGTTTTTGTGTTCTCTCTCTCTCTCTCTCCTTTTTGGCCACTCCATCCACTCACTCACCTGGCTGCTTTGCCTTCGCCTCCTATGCTACGTGTATGGGTATGGGGGATACGTGCATTTGCTGTTTTGTTGCATGCAGTCGTCAGTCTTGAATTAGTCATCAACGAAGAAAGTCACTCATTCAAAAAAGAGTGAGAGAGAGAGGAGAAGAATTGTTAACCTTCAGTGCTCCTTTTTTCTTGTTCCTTGGAAGGAGACACACACAATAATAAGACGAACAAAAAATTTAGAGCATTCCAATTCATTTCAAGGAGTTTAAACGGAGTGTCTAGAAATACAATATTATAGTGTATACATTTTACTAGTCCCCTGAAAAATATATTTAAAGAGTTGAAGATGTGAAGTGAAGGAAATTGTGTGAGATGGTCTGCATAAATGTCGTGATTAATTGAGGACACCATAAAAATTTATACTGCAGCTTGCAATTATTTTAGTTACCTCCTGGATTGTGACATCGATATTCTACTGTACTGTACGAGTGTGTGACTGTGTGAGTGTGGAAATATAATAATTATTTATAATTATTATTGATCTTTTCGTTTGCAAATTGAGGGGAAATCAAGTGGAATTTTTTTATTTATTTTGTTGTGTTTTTTTGTGGATTGTGCAGAATATAATTACACAATAAATTGTACTGTGAAGAGTGGAAAGTGAGGAAATGTGAATATTGGATCTTTAAATCATTGTAAGTATTCTTTTTAAACAGAAAAACCATTTTTATACACGCAGTCATTTTAATAAAGTATTTAAATGTGGGGTGACCATTAATCAGTGAATCATCAGTTAATGTTGTGAGGGGGCAGAGGCAAATGTTGAAAATTCAATTTAAAACGTTGACTAAATATTAACGAAGAGAATCGTGGGGTTGAGTTTAATTGTTGTTTTTTCCCTACTATTTGTTGTTTGTTCATCCTCAAAAGATTTCTTGACGTTGTTTGAGTTTTGATGTAGTTTGTTATGTAGGACGTCCACACACACACACCAGACACACACATGGTCCGTACATGTGTATAACTTGTATTTCATTTAGCCAGTTTGGTATTTAATTCGAGTTGTCTGAATACAACGAAGCCAATTCCCAATAGATTATCATCATCCTCAGATGACATTGCCAACTGGAAAAGTTATACAAAAAAATTGCACATTGCTAAGCACACACACACAACACAGAGAGAGAGAATCTAAGGTGGAAAGACGTCAGTTTGTTTATTTTTTCATTTCATTTTCCTCCATATTAAATTTCACATAATTTGTCTACTCTCGTAAATAAACAATTGTACAATTCTGAATATAATTTTTAGTGTAAATACAAACTCCCACATAATTTTTTAAAGGATAAATATCAACAAAAACAACAACAAAATAAATGAATTATTGTACAGACGTGTGTAAATACTACGCCTCGTCTGACTGACTATGTCTTTATGTGTTTTTCACACTCAAAATGTTTCAAAACAGAGCTAAAAATAGAGAGGTACAATTCTCAACAATGAAAAATAGACACACAGCAGGACAAAAGTAGTTGAATATGTACACATCTTTGTATTCATCCATTCATGGAGAGAGAGAGAGAGGGAAGGAAGGGAACAAGTGTGGAAAAAAACAATTTGTATTTACCTTCATGCTTATTTTTCTCAATTTCATCCATTTTACTTTACTTGTGGATTTCAGGTAAAATGTCAGATTTTGTGCTTGAGGGCTTATACAGTAGCATACAAATATTTAGCCATTTTTCTCACCTAAAGCTGACACTGCTTTTCTTTCCCTCCTTCAATCCAATACACAGTCATAATGTTGAGTAGGATTTATCTATTACAAGTCATCCTCTGTCTTACTGTGAGTGCTTATGCTGAAATCCTATTCCTCTAGAAATTATTTAGACATTATTGAGTGGTTTTTATCATTGGGACGAGGACGGGGAGGATGACAGAGAACTGTGATGATGAGTGGAAAAATACTTAATCCCTCCCTCCTCCTTCCTCTTGTCAAAGGAGGAGGAGGACGGTGAAGACTAAAGATAATTTCCTTCAATGCTAAATTATTCCTCAAAATCTGCGTAGACACACGCGTATATATTTCACTCACAAATACACACACACACAATCATGTGTTGTACGAGTGTGTCTCATTAAAACATCCATACAAGAATACAATATTGTAAAGTCTGAACGGCGGTCTCTTGTTTCTGTGTCACGAGCTGAGAATTCAATTCTTCTTCTCCTTCATCTTCATCTTGAAAAGGGGGAAAGAGCCAACATGAGAACAGATTGCGAAGCTCAAATCAACACGATAATTTTGATGAGACGTTACTTCTTCTAGGTTAATATGATTGGTTGAGGAGAGGAGGAAGAATGGGAAAAAGTATGTTCTGTGTGTGTGTACGTACAATATTTACGTTGTCTCGTCTTTGTAATCAGAATTGAGTCAACAGACAGAGAGATAGACACACACGTCATTCCTTTCCCCATTCCCTTGTAATGAGTGATGAGGATGGAGGGAGGAGTGAAGATGTTTTTGGTCAAAATCTCAAATAGATTGACATCTCATTGTACACACAACAATACAACTCAAATTGTACAGGACTATAGAGATACCCTACATATTTAATTAAAGGATTTTGATTTACAAGTATGGATTTAAAATACTACAAATTTGTTTTTTGGAGTTGAGTGTAATAATAATTGCGGACACTATCAACCTTTCCCAAAAATAATAGGACCAAAATTGGGAAAATATGTTTTTGCTTGATGAAAGAGGGCAAGCTAAAACACACACACACACAACAAAAGGAATATGAGAATGAAGTGGAATAATTGACTCTTATTATTTTTATTTTTTCCTCATCAAGTTTCACTTTACGTCATTTACTTTTGGTCAATTGCCGTCCAAATAAATTTTTAATCGTTCTCTCAAAGTCTCAAATTGTGTTTTCAATTGAAGGGAAAACTTTTGAAAAATACTTTCTTGTTTTAATACGACCATGTGAAAATGTACTGAAAACTGCATAGCAACTTGCACTCATTCCTTCCACACAATGTGGTTCACCAGATTTAAGGTAATATAATACAAAAAAAATATTTTTCTGACCCAAGGTCAGTCTAAACTCTTGTTAATGGGAGTAATGTACATACATACGGGGATTGTAGTGCAAGGCAAGACCCTGGACGGATCATTAGAATTCTCACAGTTCACACACATTATCCCATTTTTACACACCACACACACACACTTGTGATGGTGTGTGTGCAACATGTACAGTCTAAACTAGTTGATGTTACGTTGATGAATGATTCTCATGATTTAATTTAATACTAGAGTAGAGTATAATGTGACGATGGCGATTCACAAAACTACATCAAATGTTTTTATATCTTCATAAACATCACTTTTGCTCCTGGCTGTGGGTTGTGGCTGTAGTAATTCAGAATGAGAGAAGCATGGAAAAAGTATTTAAAAAAATACAGATCACTTAATTTTCTCTTTTTAATATTTAATTTTATTTAAATGAGTAGGAATTACATCGAGCCAGACATACATAATCTGACTGAGCCTGTCCACACAGAGAATATTATACAGTCAAATTAAGTTTACCACAACAAATTGTACAATTAATCCGTACATTACTATAATTAAAATTTAAAAAATGAGTGGAATGGAAAATGGATTAAAATTCTAGCCTACAGATGAGTGAGGATGTGTGTGTGTGTGTTTATGTCGATACATATTGAGGAGAGGGCAAGTTGTGCACTTTTTTTGTTGTGTAAAAATTGTTTAAAGAGAATTTTCATTGTATGTACATCGTACGTAGAGTAGAGAGGCAGAGAGTGGAGTTGAACAATAAAAAGGGAACAACAATATTGCTATATAGGATATATAAGTATAAGTTGAGGAGGGGAAGGAGGAGGAGGTGAACAATGTGACATGTACGTAGATGGGTATATGGAGGAGGAGAATTGTACATAGTTACATATAAGGTTGCATAGTATGAAATTTATGTTCGTCTCCCATAACCTTTACATGTCCACTCTTTGCTGTTCTCTCTCTCTCTCTGATTGTGTGTGTTGAGCTGATGTTGGCTACAACCCTTTTTTATATAGATTTATGCAGCATCTACTTACAGCATTAAAAATTTCTATTCTCCCCCTGCCCCTCTCTATCTCTCTTTTGTACTTTGACTTTGGTTTTACATTCCAAAAAGAGCCCCAGTACTTTACTATATGACGAGAGAGAGAGAGATGCATTGAACATCCCGAAGGACAAACTGACCAGATTGCATTGAATCATCTTAGAGAATTTTTTTATACAGGAAAATCGCAACACATATACTTATGTTGTGTATACACACATACCAAATCCCTAAATCAAATACAATATGCTCAGGTCATCCTGACGTAGAATCACGTGGAAGATTGTATGTGGTTTTTTGCTGAAAATTATGTGAGTATTTGGACAGGCAATAGAGGAGGATGGAAGTATAAAGATTCAAGTGTTTTGGAGAGGATTTGTTGTCGCTCTGGTCTAATGAGTTGTTACTGGAAACATATTTACGTCAGGATGGAAGTTGTGTTGAGGAAAATCATTTGATGAACCTTGGGTGAATGAACATTGAGAGAATATTACTGGCTTAAATGACTCACCTCATTTGTCATGTGATGACAATTTTTGATTTAGCCTAGGTCGGTTTCCTGTTTTTGTCTGTTCCTGACTGGAAATAGTATTTAAAAATGAATTCCAATTTTTATTTTAAAAACAAGTTATCCTAGGTTTTTAAATCTGTTTTCCATCATTATGTTTTTCACAATTAGACTACAGTACTTTAAAAGACATTTCCTGTTTTTGGGGACGTCCAAATTGTATTTTTTGGTTTTTTACTCGTACAGCCCAAAGTTGGAAAACTAATTCGATTTGTTTGTTTGTTTGTTCTTTATTAAAGTGTCAAGTTATAAAATTAATTCTAATTCAAAGTCAGTACTTAAATTAATAACTAATATTAGAGCGTATTTAAATAGTAAGAGAATTTTTAGCCTATCCTTTGACTAACTCAAAGCCTACCTATCATGAATTACGTTCTTAGAAACTAAGGTTCTGCATGGTCAGACAAATTTGATGAGGCCCCAGGAATGGAAAACAGTAGGTAAACAAATTAATCAGTTGTAAATCACATCATAGAACATTCATTAACTACCTACTAATGTGTAAAATTATATAGATCACATTAAGCCGACACTAGTTTGACCAAACATGGTGCAAAAAGATAGAGAAATTACATCACACCATTTAATGTACATGAGAAAAATCGAAGGTTTTTTACGCCTCCTCTATAGTACTCCACATTACAATTATATTTTGTCTCTTTTCATCTGATTATACCTCTTTGTCCGACTGTCACGTCCACCTCTATGCATTTCTCTCTCTCTCGTAACTTTGCGATTAGTGTATTGTCTGATTTCCCTCTCTCTAGTACTGTATCTTTGATACGGATTCCTATTCAAGAAAGAAGCCAGTAACAAGAGCAAACTGTAATAAGTCTCTTTCACCTAAACTGGATCAAGAAAATAATCTTGAAAGCTAGCATTATATTTGGCAGTTGATATCTCCATTGCATTGTTGTGTCTGTAATTTTTTCCCCTTGTCTCTCTACTCTGAGATCTACTCTGAGCAACATAAAATGTGTGTCCATGCTCACACACACACAGCATCAATTTTATTATAGTAATCGTGCTGTACTTTTTAACGTAGACCCTCCATTTTCACTCCTCTTAATGTTTCTCTGAAATGACTCTCGTGTGTGTATTGTGTTGGAGGTACTTAACTTATGTGAGAGAAAAAAAGGGGGTAGAGAAAAAACAAGATTAAATTCCTATTGATCATTTCACACAACTCCACATGGGTACAACACAAGGATTGCAACAATTGAGAGCAATGAAAAGGAAAATCAAAAATAAAATTTAGGTTGAGATTTAATGCTCAGTGTACATACGTTGGACATGACGTTGAAGAGGTCCTATTCACAAAAAAGTATACGCTGTACAAAATGTGTAGCAACAACAACAGGAATCCATGGATTTATATAGTCTATTATAATGTCACTCACTACTCTACCTTTCTATAATAGGAATCCTATTTGTGTTTGTGTGTGTGTGTGGCTGGTGACTCTTTTAATTTTTTGCAATTGAAATCGTGTTGACTGTAATGTGATGTAGCCTCCATGGGATTCAGAAATACACATTTTTGAATAGTGGAAATTCCAATGATCCAATAAAAGTTATCCATGGGGGAGGGAATTCACCATGGATGAGTGTCAAATACTGATTCTATATTAAAAAATTGAACATTCGTGGATTTGAACGTCAAATGGCAATCCAGAGTAGTAGAAGTAATTTGAGAAGGGAACACGATCAAAAATTTATTTTGTAACGCACACACACACACACACACAGAAGGCAGGTGCATGCGAATGTTGGATTAATATTGCGATGAATGAACTGGGGAATTTTTCTGAAATCTACCATCGACTTTTAAAAGTTCAGCTCACACTGTGTACGTGTGTGTGTTATTATGCATCTAATCCATGTATTTATGTAGGTAAATTTGAAGTACACAATACAACTCTAATAGCAAATTTGGAACGTTATATGGGATTAACAATGGCAAATTTGTGTACATGTGTAGGTATGTGTAGTAATCTCCCACACAAACACACAGGCACTCCATTTGTGTGTGTGTGTGGATCGAGTATTATTTAGTTGGGTAGGATTTGGTTTTTGTATAGTGTCCTATGGACTTATATTGTTCTCTACTCTACTAATAATATTGTAATTTTTATAAATAAAAGAGAGATAATCCGGCTCTGCATTTTAGTCTTGGTTTAGGGTATGATTTAATAGATGAACCACTCTCTTTTCTTTGTGAGTGAGTATTAAAATTCTTTACCTGAGATGGAAACGAAAGGAAAGAGAGAGGAGGAGAATAATCTCGAGTCTCCAGCTGACTGTCTATACTTGCAGAGGAATGTTAATAATTCATCAAAAATAGGATGGATGCATAATAACTAGGTGTATGCATGTAGAGTAAGAAGGTAGGAATCAAGAGATGCAATTTTGGATTTTTGGAAGTACACTGCTAATGATTGGAGTGTTGTGTAAGCCAACACGCTTATTATACAAATGATGTCTGCCATTAAACCATTATTTTGTATTCCCTCTCCATCCATACTCCATACCTATATTATATAGTGTATATATACTATATATGTGTGTGCTGTGTGTGTGTGTACGAGGGATACATTCCTGTACATTTTGCAAAGTATTTTTTGGAATTCAGCGTGCGTGACGGTTTGATGTGGAAAAAAATAGTTTTATGCCCACGGACAGACTGCCTTTTGTTTTCCTCCCCCATCCCCACACACACACACACACATACATCATGGAGTGAATGAACATTACCAATTGTATTACTCCCATTCACTCTCAGCCTTTGGATAATCCCATGTTTGTGGTGTGTGTGTGTGTGGTGTGTAGGCTACATCATGTTCATGGACACAAATTCTCTATTTGTTGTTTTATTTTTTGCTCGAGTGTCCATTTTCCATTTTGGTCCATGTTTTTTTGGCAAGTTTTGCCACGTTGAGGGATGAGTGTGCAGTGTGTGTGGATTTGTTGGCATGATGTGGGATCTGTAGATGAGTAGAAACAAAAAGTCAAAGGAAATGTCTTCAAATTACCTTTGATAGGCTGGAGATGGATCTGACTCTCTCTCTTTGCCTGTACACACACACTCACATGTACGAATGTGAATTGCTGTGGTAGAAATAATAAAGTGTGTGTGTGATGATATGGTCGGAGAGGATCTGAATGGAAGGCCCAAAATGATGATGATAAACGCCTTGATGGTTATCTGGCTGATTTTTTTCGTCTGTATAAATATCCTTTGTCTCTCTCTCTGTTTCTTCTTAGCTCAAAAGCAGGGGTAGAAAAGGGTGTAATACACTTACTAGAGATAGAGAGGAGCAGAAGGGTTTGTAGTTAACAAAGTATAAATTAAATGGTGTGCTATATGTGTTTCTTCATTACAATGGTCTGTTCTAACAGGATGATTATTTGATTTGCTTCCTAGGTTGAAGACGAAATACGGCAGAAGAAGAAGATAGAAGGGATTTCACAAGACAAGGCTGAATGCGGACAACAGCAACAGTAACTCAAGTACAGGAGGAAGACAAGGAGTCAGAGGGCCCAAGATTAAAATCCCAAACTGTTCAGTGTATGCAGTAAAGTAATCACCATTCTATATAAATATAGAAGAGAGGACTAATAAAGAGGAGACGAGCCGAAGCCAATTAAAGGAGGAAGCAGAAAAAAGGATAAAAAAATTCACTGACGCCTAGTAAATGTACTACTAGTACACACACGCTGTACACACACTCTTCTTGTATTTAATCCAGTGGTTTCGTACACAGGAGGAGGCGGAGGGAGAGAAAACACTTTTTTGGGAAAGCTATCTCTGAAAACACAATTGGTAATTTAATAGTAATTCACCAAAGTGTTTTATCCTACACCACGACCACCAACAACCATCCTCATACAATACATACAGAACAGAATACAGGCCGTCAGTTTTTGTGTATTGTTTAGCCGTAGTTTAGACTCGGAAGATTACAATCCTTTTCCTCAAAAAACTGTTCTACCCCAACAACAAGAAGGAGGGCCAAGAGGGAGGAGAGGAACAAATTTTTGAAAAATAAAAACAGATGCGAGGAAGTCGGTCCATATTTACTGTGAATGAAAAGGAGGGTGGAGGCAGGACAACAATAACACAGTCAACAATGGGAGTAAAAGTGAATTAAATTATAATCCAATTCATCGTGGACACAGACCACCATTACTCATTCTTCTTCACTCTCTCCCTCCTCCGTCTGGATGCAAAAGGAAGGAAATAAGCGGATAATTGCCTTTTTTGATTCTCAGAAAAGTTGTGTGTGCCTGACAGTGGACGGAAGACACACGCACCCACACAATTGAGATAATATTGTGTGAGGGGAAGGAGAACGAAGAACAGGATTAGAGAAAAATATGTTATTAAATAATAAATTTGACAATTCTTCATCGATAAGTACATTATTATGTAGTGCGGCTGACAATCTTTATTCTGACTCCTTGTAAATTATTACAGAATAAATTTCACTCTCTCTCTCTCTCCACAACACACACACGGATTCACTTCTGTGCCCACTTTTTGTGACAAAAGTGACATGACAAAAAAGGTGGAGCAGATAAGGAGGAAAACAGTGATAGGATTTTAATTGAAAATTGTGTACTACATTCTGTGGTGTTTGTGTGCTACTATTATTTCCTGTGATGTGATAAATGTACACCCATTTGTTCTCGATTTAAATTATTTTTTATATAAAAAAAATCCTCGCATGTGATCCACATAATCAACTGTCCTTTATCCTTAAACAAAAGGGGAGGAAAAGTGAAATTCAAGCAAAAACAAAAGATGAGTCTCATCTCAACTTGTCCTGTCATGTCAAACTGAAGTTAAAACTTTTGTGTAGTTTCGTGTACACTATCCCAATTTCACTCTCCGTCTAATTGGTTTTACTCTGAAGGGGAAATCCTTAAGCTTGATGTACTAAATTGAATTTTTTAAAAAAATATGATACTTTACAACTATCACGACTCTTAATGATCAATTTTTACATTCACCTGGAAGATACACAATTCAGAACCTGACTCAAGTTTCAAAATCGATCAAGTCAATTACTGAACAGAGTGCACACTACAGACTAAACTTGTTTTCCAAAAATTGTAGTGGAAGGAGATCCATAAAGAACAACGGCACAACTACATATTTTTTGTCATCCTTGTGAAAGTTCCCTTGAGCCCTCATCTCCTTCAATTCAAGTTAAACTGTGTCTTTTTTACTCCCAATTTTTTTTCTCTACTCTTTTGATTACTGAGGGATTGTTGTACCAGTAACCAATACCAGCTCAACACTATTAGAATAATCCCCTGACTCATGTTCCACTCCACTCCATTAACTGTAATTCACCTGCAATGTGCATTGTGCTATGTGTGGATGGCCTCATGATGAAGATTAAAAAATAGAGTGACACTCTCAACACAAAAATATATTGACGAAAAAAAAACTGTGCTGTGATATGGATACATATTTACATGTGAGAGAATGATGAGTTCCAAATTACGTATTCCTTTCTTCCGGGATTCAGTGTGAGAAAGAGAGTGATAGAGAGAAGAGAAGTGAGGGATGGGAAGGAGGAAAAGTTGATTGTGTAAATAAAAATACATGGAAAATATATGGAGAGAGAATGAAAAATCATTCTCGATTTCAATGTAGAGGAACTACTGTGACAGTGACAAGCAGCAGAAGCAACAGTCTCTCTGCTGACATCATTAAAGGTGCTTTGGAATAGCATTTTTATATGTAGTTTGAAGATGAGGAAGCCAATTGTCTTTTGTAAGTAACGTCGAATACTCTCCATACCATTGTACCGTAATCCCTTAACTAGAATACTATACACCACACGAGAGATGTTTCATGAACGTGTAACCACTGTGTGTTGTGCGGTGTGTGTAGATATGTTGCCAAACTTTGTGTGTCTTGCTCTTTATTTCCTGTATTATGCATAATTCTCTCTCTGGCTCCTCTAAACCCTTAACTATGGTGTGTGTAAAGTATGTAGAGTGAAGGTAAGGTATAATGTGCAATCCACACCACATTCCTCTTCTTGTTTGTTAGCAAGAGGCAGAGAATATTGTTGTTGTTCCAAACGACAATGGAATGTTGACTACTTATTTTACTTTACTCTGTCGGCGACGGCAAGTTAATCTAATCGACAGTCATCTCTGTGTGTGTGTGTGTGTGTCTGACACATTACATACCTACCATAAGAGTTCCGTATTTTGTGTCATGTGTGTTCTGTGTGTGTGTGGAGCTTCTCAGACAAACACACACACACTCACAATTGAAATTAAGCAATTATTTTGCACTTATGGAATGGAAACGTTTTATTATTATGTGGTGTATAAATTTTTTTAGTAGGTATTTAGTGTGTCGTACCTATTTAATGTGGAGGGGTTGTGACTCAATTAAATTCGTATGACAATATTATATACTTGAGATATGAATTATTGCATTTACGGAATTTTCCAACTATTTTTTTTACGACTGATGTTTTTTTCAAGTCTGGTATGAACTCTTCTTGACTTATGTGAGTTCCATTGTCATTTCAAGTGGGAATGTAATGTAAGAAAAATGTTGTGAAGATTTACATAAGAGTAACGGAATATGACGAATATCGAATGGACAATCAAAATCCATAATAAAAAACAATTAATATAAAAAACAAAAGGGATTACGACTACAGAATAGGATCCTCACGACTATCGTCAGTGATGAATGGATGACCTTTAGCTTTAACTGTTTATTTCTCTTGTCACAATTATATAGTCAACTGATCATCATCAATCTATTTGTGATACGAAAATTTCCGGGGGGTAAAAATTAAATTAAAAATCAAATTCAGATGTGTAATAATGCACTGGCTGAATTATTATAGCAAACGTTATTTAGGGGGCGTATAAATTTTAGATTTTGTCCCACTAAAAAGGAACTGGATTGTCAGTATCTGAAGTTGACTAAATAAATAAGACACCACTTTAAGGACCAGAACTCTGGAACAATAATATTGGGATTGCTTCCTCCTCCGTTCATTTTTGTTATCAACCTGAGAAAGCTGACAGAGTGAGAGAAGGAAGTTTGAGGATGAGATTTTGACGACTCAATGTAAAACTTCATATGGATCGCTGAGTTTTGGAGCACAGCTGTACAATCCATTAATATTTTACGGAGGAAACTTCACAAACCCAAGAAATATGGTTGAGTGGGTTTATTATTATTAGTTTTTAAAACTTTAAAATAAAGTCAACGTCAATAACCTAACTATATTTTCTCTCTTGGATTTGCAAATACTACAAAAATGTCATTACCGCATTTTCCCTTGTAAAATTTGTTTAGTAATACAAGCCCCAATGTGTGACATAAAATTCGACAGGTGAAATCTTAAATTAGTTATAAAAAAAGATTTACGAGATAAAAACGTTTTATTCACCGAAAAAGGACTTGAATAAAAATTTGCGTAGAGTTTAAGGAATCCTCTTAAATATTTAATGGTAGTGGATAATTGTAAGCACATGTTCATGACTAATATAAGTAGTGTAACTGCTCCTGCAGTTTTCCCCCCTGGACTCTCTTTAAGTAATGCAATTTTAATAGACATAATTCAGGCATGACCAGACTATTTCCGCAGTACTCGACAGTGTGTATCAATGTGTGTGTACATTCGCATTCTCATGTGGTACGTGTGTGTGGGGAATTACATTTGGGAAAGGAGAGATTTTCTTGAAGTAATATAAGAACAACAACAAGGAAATACAAGAAAAAAAGATAACTTTGTAGCATCCTGTATTTAATTCCGGTACATGTTTACCCACGTTTTTAATAATCCCATGCCCTTTGAATGAATGGAGATGTTTTTCTAATTTTTCTAAATATAAAACTTTTACTTCTCCCCTCCTACATGGATCATTACAACTTTCCATAATTTAAAAAAATGAAGAGGATTTTAAATAAAGGAATTTCTGAATGAATATTTACCTGCCTTCTCTGTATAATACTGTAGAATTTAATTAACATCAACATCATAATATAGTTTTTAGTCGTTATTATTCATTAAACCGCCAGGATAATTTTAACTGTTGAACGTTTCTTTTTATAGACTAAATTTATTTAAAATGGTCAATCATTACATTTCCCTCCCAATTTAAAGTTGTAAAATAATATAACCATTATTTTTATAATGAAAAAAGACCTTGTTCACAACAACGGGGGTTATGAAATAATGAACTTATTGAGATTGTAATTAATTTGGAAAGGTTGGAGGAATGAAATCGTAATTCTAAAGACAGGAGGAAAGGAGATACCCTCAAGCTTGAAATACTAATCAGAATCATGAAAAAATAAAGATGCTGAAATGGGGGAAAAGTGTAATTAAGAATAGCGTGGAAATAACGTAACAGTAGTGGATAGTAAAGGATTAACTAATGAAAGCATGAGTATGAACGACCTGTACTCACTGTGTATTATGTTTAGTATGAATGTCTTAAGTTTACCATGAGTTTTAACACTGTTAAGCTAAGGACTTAGTTTGCTTCCGGGCTAAATGAACCATTTACTATGGGCAACAGTATTACACACGCGCAACATTGTTGTGATAATATAAGTAAGATAAGTGGAAGGATGACTAGCGGTAGTCAGAAGTAAGAAGCCAAAGTATTTAGCTGTATCTGTACTCCCTTAATTACAAGATCATGTTGGGAGGAAAAATTTCTTGGCAAAAATCCTCACTTTACTTTTGTCCTCCTCCTGCTCTCCCTCCATACACGATAACTCGTACTTTCAAAAAGAGAAGAGGAAGAAAATATGGAAGATGTGAGGGAGGAGGAGGAAGATAAAAAGAATCTTTTGACTTATGACAGGGAGATGAATCTGTGTGATTGTACGTAGGTTGTCCTTCCATTATCCACAGCTGAGAAGAGAGGCGTTTCATCAGGATGACGTTATACATATTACCGTCATTTTCCAACTGTATTTTTCTTACGAAATATAAAATTCAAAAGGAGAAAAATTCAAACTACTCTTCAATGTGTGTGAGTGTGTGTCTGTGTGTGAAATTGACAAGATGTCTAAATGGAGAATATTATCAGTCATCACACGTCTCAACAAGATTGAAAGATTTTTTCTCGTACACTCAAATAAGGAAACTTATTAGGAATCGTGGGGGATTTATTATTAACACACGTCTTCTCTCTCTTTCTTGTACAAAGTATTAAATACTTAAGGGAGATGAACTGCAAGACATGAAATAATAAATTAAGGGCTTCAATCTTAATAAAAGGGAAGAAGAGAAAAAATAGTTGAAAAGGGAATTCTTTGCCTTGTGTTTAAAAATAAATACACATGTAGAATTACGGCTAAGAAAAGCACAGGTAAACAACTTTGGAGGAAAGGATGGAAGTCATCCTTCATACTTTGGTAAATAAGTATACAATTTTTCTTATTCGTTTCATTCATTCTTACTAGGGTTAAAGTCTGTGGGGAATAGTAAAGTCCATGTGAAGTGTAGGTAGTGTGTAAGTTTAAGAGTTGATTAAATCTTTTGAAATTGTAAATTTTACACCTTTACCTCCACACACACACACTGCACACAAAATTTGAAGGGGGAATACTTGAGAGGTGAGAACTGAGAGTAATTATCATAAACCATTATTTATTTTATGAGTGGTCCACGCTGCCGCCGTCTCTTCTGTGTGTGTCTCTCTCCATTCAGATTTAGATTGGGCTGAAGCGTGAATTTAGAAAGTAGTCCACACACTCCTCTTTGTCTTGTGTGTTGTGAGTGTGAGTGTGTGTCAGACATAAGATTTTGAATCACTCTCAGACTCCATGTCTATGAAAGAAATGGAAAGAGAACATTAAAATAGTAAATATCAGGACAGTTCATAATGCCCTAACATACTTAAGAGGAACTTATCGAATCAATCATGCAGTTATTATATGAGCTGTCAAATCTTTATCATCAGTCTATTCTACTCTGTAGTACAAGTGGGGTATAACTTACTCTAATTCATCATCCCCTCTTTTCTTCTAGTATTAATATTGTAGGTTGAGTGAAGTGCAGCGTAAATACTCATTCATAATATTAAAAGTGTGTATTGTGTATGTACCTATTTAAAAAATGTCCTACATAGCCCAAGCCCATTATGAACATTTTTTTTTGTTTTCCCATTTCAACAATTAAATGAAAACAAATAGAGCTACTACGTACGACTCCCCAGTCCACGACTGATTACCATTTAGCTATCTAAATGTCTAATGAGTCGGAGCAAATCTAAAGTTAATCTCAAAATTATGTCTATTTTTTTTCTACACACAGCATTTACACATGATATTAAAACACACACAGAAAAACTTGTCCTAATTTCAGAACCCTATTGATGATTATTCTTCATCACCCTCAAATTTTTTTTTCTTCTTTTCTAATTGAAATTACAGAAACACAGTTTACAATCTGTACACTGACAATTTAAAGGAGGGGGTCATCAAAGGAGTGTTTTCTTCCCCTGCCCTGTCCACACACGAGTTGGAAAAAAAATTGTGACTACTTTACGTTCTCTCTGGGAGCCGTAACTGTGTGTGCGTGTGTGTGTGTGTTCTCTGTTAAAAGGAATGAGAGCAAAGATGCATAAGAATAGCCGCTGTTAAAAGCAGTTTTTAAAAGCAGTTAAATTCTAAGTTGATGGACATTAGGGAACAAAGCAATGGACGTTCAGTGAATTCCATGTCAGTTCGTCAAGTTGTTCAACCTCGATAAATGCATACACACGGAGAGAGACACAGAGAGAGAGAGAGAGAGAGACTATTCAACACCCTCATTTATTAAATTACACACACACAATCACTCACACTAGGTGAAGTTGAAATAAGTGACACTTTTCCATTTCGCATTGTGTGTGTGTGTGAGGAGTAAAATGAAGGGAAATAAATTAAACAATTTTAGTATATGTGAGAGAGTCATGGAAAAAGATTTTTAGGGTGTCATGCCCATGGGATATACACAACAGAGAGTGCCATGTAAAATGTAGAAGGTATAAATTTAACGTCAACTCACAAAAAGTAGAGAGAGAGGGAAAACATTTCTTA
This sequence comes from Pygmarrhopalites habei, assembly GCA_009870185.1. Taxonomy (NCBI): domain Eukaryota; kingdom Metazoa; phylum Arthropoda; class Collembola; order Symphypleona; family Arrhopalitidae; genus Pygmarrhopalites; species Pygmarrhopalites habei. Next base: position 60,394 of record WJFB01000267.1, on the reverse strand, counting down.
GCTGAAAGTGCGAAGAAAATTGCTAGTTAAATTTTTTTTAATTGCATCCTACCCATTTGATTACAATAGAGCGTAAATGAGTGAATGCTTCATAGAGTGAGTGGACACAGACAAAAGGGAACGTTATGTGTTACTCTGTATGTGTTACTGTGTGTGTGTTTATGTGTGTGACTACACGTTGACAGTTTTGTCGTTGACTTGTGACATGTGAATGAAGAATTGCCTCTCTCTCTCATTTTTACGGTACATACCTTAAAACCTGAGTTTCCTTTTCTTTATCAACCATGGCCCATCTCTCTGTCTCTACTCGCAAAAACACACACACACACACCAGAGGAATAAAAACGAAGATGCATGAGATGTACTCGTACATGTGTCCTCAAAAAAGTGTTGTGTACACACACGCGCACACCACTTTGTTTGCAGTTAAAAGAGAGTGTCAATTGTTATGATGTGTGCCTGTGTGCCTGTTATGTGTCTGAGACTCGTAATGTTGATCTTTGTATCTTCTTTTCTATTTTGTAGGGCTGTGGCTGGCCTACAGTGGACTGACAGTCCTATTGACATGGCACGGCCTCCTCGTCCATGCCCAACTTCAAGGAGTGGGGAAAGTGTCGGCCCCCACAGAACAACCAATCTTGATGGATGGTCAAACAACAAACAGTAACTACGACTACCAGTATGAAGAGCCTGATGGAGGAGACGGGGAAAGTGTGACGGACCAACCGATGATCCCTCCATCTCAAACTACTTACAAATCAGGTCGGAATTATGGAAGTAGGATCCGTGGGATCAATAACAATTCACCCTACAACAGTGTCAACAATCCAGCAAATGATAATCGATACGTTATGGATGACAACAACAATGGTGGCATCACCTCCAGTCCACCATTCCTCCGTCCTCGACCCACCTCCTCATCTGTGATATCCTACAATCCCACTAACTACAACCGGGTAGTGAAGCGACGGAAAAATCAACCGGACAATTCTGTCCCATCCACAGCGACCACTTTTGTCAACACTACAACAATCACAACTACTACTAATACAAATAGTTATCAACATAATAATAATCTTAGTGCGCTCAATCGAACACGTGGAGTACAGCAGCAACAACAACAACAAGAAGTCTTCACTCCATTGTCACAACCTTCTCCTAGTCAAAATCAAAACTCAACAAGTGGACTCAACAAAGTTATTGTCCGAAAACGTCCTCGGCCTATCACCTTAAATGACTACTCGACCACAGTGTCGACATCCGGAACGCCGGTTCCCCTTGTTCCAGTTCCTCCCGTCAAAAACAGTAGTACAGACTCTAGTAGTAGTTATAGTAGTGTAAGTAGTGCAAGTACAATCAGTTCTTCGAATCCATCCCCCTCCCCATCCCCATCTTCCTTCAATATCCCCCACAATGTCAACAGCAACATGAGCTTAAGATCCCGCCGGGTAAAAGTGACTCTCTCCCCAACCCCCACCCTCACCCCGAATAGTCCACTGACTGCTCAACCCGTCTCCATCGTCCCTGTTGTCTCCCTTCCAAAATTTGAGTACAATCCTTCCGTCTCAGTCAAAGATGGAGTGTACCGGTTCCGGTACTCTGAACCCACCTACTCCTCCAAGAGAATATATTCTGAAAATTTTGGGATTACCCGGGATAGCTATGGCGAAGGAGGAGCAGATACGGATGAAGATGATGATGATGAACTGGATGAAACAACAACTTTTGCTCCACCACCTGAGGGCACAACCATCCCTTATCATATTAATATTGATGGTTCGGAAGAAGAATTCACTTCCTCTCTCCCTCCAATATACAGACAATACTTTGATGGACAACCTCAAGACAGTCACAAATACGGGGTGAAGGGAATCCGCGGCGAACCTCCTGGAGACCAGATTGAGAATCAACAACAAGCTCCTCCAGTAAATGCAGCTAATGCAGAAAATAAACAAAGTTCAATAACAGTCACAATCACACATACAGTCACAACCTCAGCCATCCCTCCTTCATCCCTTGTAGTTGGGAACAAGTCGGGGGCTGACAGTAATCAAATTATGGGGACTAAGATTGACAACAATACTTTGAGACGACCTACATTATCATCTTCATCCTCATCTTCTGTTAAAGATGAGAATAGTCATCCTAACACTATCCCAATTGTGGCGGATCAATTTAATAGTAGTCGTTACAGTAATCATAGTCTCCAACAACAACAACAACTTGATCAACAACAAATCCGCCCAACCCCAGCTCTACCAACGTATACAACTCAACCTTCAACTTTGGCAGCCGCCGTTGCTGTAGAGACAGGAGTAAACCAGATTTACAAAAATTCATCATCCGGCCTTCACCTCCTCAATTCAAATTCCGCAGATTCGATTTCACCTCCTCCCAAATTTAATAATGATAATGTAGGCACACAGTTCAATCTTTCCTCTTCAGTCACAAATAATTCTATTGTCAAACTCCCTTCTTCTTCTTCTTCTGGTGGTCAAGTTGACAACACCCCAGCCCACAACACCAACAATAATGTCACTACTCCAAATAATGGAGCTGATAACGGAGATGAGAATATCCCTACCCCAACAGTCTCCAGTAAAGTCCTTTCAAGTGTATATTTCACGAAGGATGAGAATCCTTACTACACAACAAGTTCTTACTCTTACGGAGCCACCACAGAATACTCATACTTTGTCCCACACGACACACACAGTGAAGATGACGATCATCATGGAGGAGAGGGACACAAACATGGACACAAGGATGAGGACAATAGTCAAAAACAACAACAACTTCGACCAACAACTACAGCATACTGGGATTCACTTGGTGGACAAAAATCTGGAGAAATTCTCAAATCAAAACATGTCACAAATGCTACGACTTTCGGTCTAGATCAAGATTTGGGTTACTCAACCCCACAAATTGACACAGAGTACCCACCAATTCCAGATCATGTCCGCACTACACCCATGCCTCCAATGTCTGGAGTGGATCGGGATCATTCTAATGTTCATGATAATGAGATTGATGATGGAAGTGACTCTTCGGATGACTCCAGTGATGATGATGGCGTTGTCCAGTCTAGTCCAGGGAGAGGAGGGAGTGGAGACAGGAGGAAAGCTGGTCCAGGGATATTTTATAATGGGAATGAGGCGGAATTACCTTCTGTCCCTATTTTCATTCAAGTTCTTTTGGATATGCCAGCCACTGTTTTCTGTTCAGCTGTTCCTCGGTTCAAAGAGATGGTCGTCAAAGTCTATGCGACTCAATGGTGAGTTAAATCGTTTTTAAAAATATTTAATACTAAATAGTGTTTTAGTTTGGATAAATACATTTATTTGTTTACAAAATGCTTTCAAGTTTATACGTACGAGACTTTGACGGGTGGTTTTTTCTCATCTGTCATTCTTAACGTGTTCTAGTTAGCATGGATAGATAGGGAGATGAGCTAATTGTTCCTTTGCTCTTGAAACACATCCACATTTCAAGTGAGGATTTGTGAGGATGACTTTGTACTCCTTTGAAACAAACAAGATGATTTGTTTGTTTTTCTGTTTATACACAACACAGGTTAAAGTAGTCGTACATATGTGCATACAGGATTTAATTCCAATGGTACATTTAATCCGTACAAGCTCAATGGTTTTTACAAACATTAATTGAGACCTTTTGTTGTCGTCATTTTCAATCATGGCCTGTATAAATAGACATTAATATATTCTGAGAATTTTTCTTTAGCACTCCACCATCCTTAATGTCTATCCTTTTCCTTAGAGGGAATAATAAACAGAATGAAAGAGAGGTGCATCTTCCTTACATGATCATATGATGATAAGGGAATGCAAGGTTATTTTATGTACGACAATTTACAATTCCTCTGCCCTTAAACTTTTCTTCAAAGGAAGAGAGATACTCGTGTAGAATATTATTAGGATATTTTGTCATTGATGTGTTTCATGTCTCAAGGAAAGTTTAAAACATGTGTACTATTATTAGATGTATCATAATAGGAGGTACAAGTTTACCTCCTTCGAGTCTTCCATAGTTTTAATGGAGTGTAAAGTAGGTGAAGATTTTTAAACTTTTGTACTTCACCATCTTGAATGACATTTGATGGGTACTTCGTGGAATAATCTTTCATCAAGTCAGACAGCTCAACTAGCCTACTTGCGTTTTTATTGTGACTTTGGAAAAAAACTTTATAAAAACTCTCTTCCCTTTTTTACTCCAACTCTGTTCTTGTGCACTCCTCACCAATTTTGGTTAATTTTTTTGAGGTTTCTTCTTCTCTTCATATTCTTCCCCTCTCCAACACTTTTCTTAACCTCAAGAAGAAATAAAGAGAGAGAATATAAAACGTTTGGAGTGTAAAACTAACCATATCACACTGTTGATCACAGATATTTTATTTTTAGTTTAAAAAAATTAGATTGGAGAGTGAAGGAAAGCACTAAAATTAATCACCTCAAAAAATAATAAACAAAAATTTCCCTACTATTCCACATATCGTGTTGTAAACTGCATTCAAATGCAGGAAAAATCATATTAAGAAAGTAAATTATATCTGTAAGACATTAAAGTCAGGGCAGTGAGAGATTTTCAAAATTTTCCCTTTCAAAATAATTGACCGGTGTGTCCTGTATCCAATAATTTTACACTTGACATTGCAAAAATTGGTAGTCTATCTTTTTGCTTTTATATGCAGTAATTGAAACCAGTTTCATCTTTGACTAGACTTTGATAATCTTAGATAATTCTATACCTTTTTAAAATCATCTTGTAGACAAAGAAAGTAGTACAGACGGTGGATTGGCAATTTTTAGAAGACTAATTATTTTTTGAAAAAAGTGTGCGGACGTGGGACACTTAATTATTTTAATGCCTTAAAAAATGTCAGGTGTAAATTAGAAAGCTCTCATTCTCATGTAATTTGTCCCAACCAAGAAAAAATAATGATAGACGCGTGTGTGTACAAAATGATTGTGGGATACTAATAATAATATGTAATTTATTTTGTGTGTGTTCTTGTGATTCTTTAAATAGGGAAGTGACAAAGGAACAAGTTGTCGTATTTAATGAGCCCAATTGTGGTAACCTGACATTATTACGCCGGAATCATACACACGGTGACAATTCCAATTCGTCGAGGGGAAGTATAAGATATGCAACGACGACGGCCAGTGTAATTAGAACTGTCTCATCAACTTCAAGGACTGTCATTCAAAGACGAAATATCACTGGATTCTCCCCAGCCGTCACCCAACCTTCTACTTCTCCCACTTTTGATTCGACTACAACTTCTACTACTTCTGCATCCACAAAACCTCGTGTGAGGAGGAACGATCACCACAACAGTTATCATTATCATAGTGAAAATAATGCCATTAACGGAACCAACTTTTCATCATCTTCCCCCACCACCTCCTCATCCCCTCCCCCTGAAACCACAACTCTTTACCCTGTCTTCTTTTATTTGACTGACAAGAACGGAACTTACAATCAAAATCTGACCGAATCTTTCGTCGAATTTTGGCAGTCTGCAAAACTTACCAGCGACACCATGTTCTTTGACAAGGTAAAAATAAATGAAAATTCATGTCCACCTGTGTGTATACATTAAATAGACAACACAATGTAGGGGAAAGAATTGGATTAAATATTCTGTCAATTCTAGCTAGCTTTGATGCTTCACACAGTATTTGCAGAATGCCAATAATCTAACTTTCAATGTCTTAGGATGACCGAATGACCCTCAAAAATATTCCATACACTCTAAAACTTTTCATTTCCCATAGTGACTACACACACACACACCTTGTACATATGCACATTCATGGAGAAAAATGAGTACTGGAGAGAGTCATACACTCAATGTACATTTTACACTGTACTAACACGGAGGAGGATAAATAATTGTTATCCTGTCAGGGAAAATGAATACCAAATCAACTTTTTTTTTCTCTTCATGTTATTTATCATTTGTCTCCTCCTCCTTTCAATGTTCTTTTTTTTGTTGTACAGTATTTACTTTAACAAAAAGGATAAAAAAATCAATATCTTTTTCCACTTACACTAATTTACTCATGTCAAGGTTATCCTCCTATTGGATTTTCTTTTCAATGCAAGTCATTCAGATTTTTGTTCCCTTTTTAGCTCTGTAATCACCCCAACTATTTCTGCCTACACTACACACACAAACACAAATGGATTGGAATTTCTTTTTTTACAAAGTTAATTAAATTAAGTACCCTTGGATTTCTTTTTCAGATCAAGAAAGTTGAGATGATGAGTCCAACGCAAGGGATCACTGGACATGCGACTACAAGTGAAAATTCGGGAATAATTGCAGCCATCAGTAAGTATACTATGTGTTTCGTTATACTTTGCAAAACGTTTTTTCTTCGTTTCGTAGTACAAATTATTAAACTATACTTCGTACTTTATTTGTTTATTTTACAGCGATCGCATCCATTGCTGCTGTTTGTCTTTTCTTGTTGGGCGTCCTCCTGGTCAGTCAAGGCTGTGCCTTTTTTTTGCTCTATCCATTGTTTCACTTTTTTTTCCTTCCCTACACTACTGAATGTCTGAATGTAGTACACACAACTTTCATACACACGGTGAGATGTGAGATGAAGAATACAATTTTGATTGTTACTACCACAGCTACTCTTNACACACGGTGAGATGTGAGATGAAGAATACAATTTTGATTGTTACTACCACAGCTACTCTTTTGTTGATACACAAAGGAAATTGTATGACATGAAATTTGTAAGGAAGGAGATAGAGAGAGAGAGACATGGGAGGTTTTTTATGCGTGCAAAACTCGAATTGAGTTACGAAAAAACAAGCGCAAGTGAATTGAAGAATGAAACAACTTTTCCTTGTTGAAAAAAGAATCTGGTTGATTAGAAATATCTAAACCACACTTCCATTACAGTTTGTATGTTGGATGTGTAATCATTTTGGGGCAGAAAGAGTACTCACATTTTCATTTTGATGGTTTTTCTACAGTTGGTGATGAGACATAGACAAGCCGCGACGAAATTTGCAAAGAGATGTACTCCAGTGTCTCTCGATGACTACAGCCTGGATAACATTTCTGTGTACAATAGTTTCCGGAGGAAACAGAGGAACCGAGTGTCTAAACGGTCCTACACAAATGCTGCATTTGATGATCCTGTAAGATTTTATCAGTTGTCAACTATTTTTTTGCGCAGTAAATTTTTGCAATAATATACGGACAAGATATGTAATGATTATTTTAATGAAATTCAGAATGCACCATCACGACCTTGTAATGCTGCTGGGTTGGCTGCCATAGTTAAGGAGACTCCGAAAATAGAAGAAGAATTTCAAGACTTACCCAACGTCAATCCAACTCTTGATGACATTCCTGTGGGTGCGGAAACTAAAAATAGGTCAGCCCCCAACATCTTTTTAATAAATTATTTTTGATGATTGTATTTAAGGCTAATTTGTATTTATTTCTGTGGGACAGATATGCCAATGTGATCCCTGTGCCTGATACAAGGGTCTTGTTGACGTTCCAAGAAGATGTTCCTAACTCCGACTACATAAATGCTAATTTTGTTCGGGTAAGAACGCTCAAGATATATTATATTGAACTTTTGGACAAAAGTTTGCTTCTCTTGGAGTATAAATTCTGAGAAATTCAAGTTAATCTTTAATTTCTTCCAGGGACCAATGGGAACGTCTAAGGGTTACATAATTACTCAAGGGCCATTAGGTAAGATTTCAAAAAATATATCTATTGTAAATTTGTGGATTAAAACAGTGACTGATCAGCTAAATACATACTAATTGTGTATAATGGTTTTTAATTTAGATTCAACTAAAAACGACTTTTGGAAGTTAGTCTGGGAACAACAAGTTCGAGTCATTATGATGTTGACAGACTTTTCCGAAGCCGGAATCGTAAGTTTTTACTACATTGTCTTATCTAGTGTATTTATCTTGACTTACGTTACACTCAGAAGGGATTAGAGATAAAAAGCTGACGTAATGAGACGCAGAATTGACCTACTAAAATATGTGAATTTTTTTTCTTTAATACAGCCCAAGTGTGCTGAATATTATCCTCGATCCGAGACAGTAGACTCAAGGTATGATTCAAATTACAATTTAAGACATTAAAGATTTTGTCATTGGTGAATCACTGAAAAATCACTGAAAAGAGACATGGGTGATTGAAAAAAATAATTCTAAATGAGTTAAATTTTTGTGTTTAAAGTCAACTCCACGGAGACTATCAGATTACCCTGGAGAAACGTGATATAGCTGAGAATTGCATCACGTCTTTCCTCGTCATTAAGGTAAATCCCCCTCCTACTTGATAATAAAAGTGTGAAGATAGGGAAGTTTAATGTTCAAACTTTTTAATTGTTATTCTTCTTGTTATTTTTCCTAGGATATGGAGAGGAATCTAAGACGAGATGTGATACATTTATGGTATCATTCTTGGCCTGAGAAGGGCATTCCAGCCAATCCTAAACTTACCCTTGACTTTCTTGTAAAGTCTCGTAAGTGAAACTTTCTCTCCCATTCTATGTCGTTAGCATGTCCAATTAAATTCAATTTCAGCAAAAAAGAATTACTTTGAATACAATTTTGCTAATTTGGTTTTGGATTTTCTTTTAAAGGAAAATTCACCAAGGAGCCAACTCCTGTTCTAGTTCACTGCAGGTAATTTTTCTACACTCTTCCTTTTTCTTATTAATTCTTACGGTTAGCTAATATTTAATTGACCTTGCTAAATAATTAAATGTATTTGTTGTGAATTTGAAACTAACAGTCCAGGAACTGGACGGAGTGGAACTTTGGTGGCTTGTGACATTTGTATAAGAGAATTTGAGACACAACGTAAGGGATTTTTCCAAAAATAATTTATATTTGAAAATAATTGTGTTCGCAATAAAAATAATTTTAATTGATGGAATAATTTTTTTGCAGAAAATGTCAACATTCCAAGAACTGTAATGAAAATCCGGCAAGATCGTGCTGGAGCCGTTCAAACCAAAGAACAGTACTTACACATCTACGATGTTGTTCATTATTATTCGTCAAGACTTGGTAGTCAATTAGACTCCATTTAGGGATTTTAAGATGGACCCCCCCAGGCACCATCTTTATTATTACATTAACTGTTGACCTATTATTATTATTATTTAGTTAACGCTCAAAATGCAAAAAACAAAATCTAGTTATTCTTTGTATCCAGAATTTATACGAGAGAGGCACACACAAGCTATTGACAATTTGTAAAACGTTTTCCTTTGTTGTTCTCGTGTGTGTCCTTATATTTAACTAGACAATTTCTTGAAATTTGTTTCAAGTGACGCTACTACAATAGGTGTACTTTGTGTGTGTACACTAAAATGAATTTTGATGTGGCTGTACAAGCAAAAATATGAATGAACAGCTTTGTGGTTTTTATTTTTTGGTGCCATGTATAATTCGCTCAAATTCACCAGTTAAGCAATATGTGAACACACACGCACACATACATAGTGTAGTACTAGTTGAGCTAAGGAATTGTATTTGTGTAATATACTTTTTAGTCGTGTCATGTCAAAATGTGTATATTTATTCCTTAATAGAATGTCAATTTTAAGGGACAAGGAGAGAAAAATACGATATAGCACTCATTATATACGATCAGTTCAACTGTTGACTTGACTTTTAAGCAGTTGTCTTGTCTTGCACATTCGTTGAAAGAAAACGTTATTTTAGTTACGAGTTGCAAAGAAAGGAAATCGTTTTTTTGGTATGATTTAGTGGTTACTTCGATGTCAATAATTGTGAGGTCACAGGACAACCCAGTACCTTAAGTTCATGTGATCACAGGACTATGTATTTTTTAAGAAGAATGTATTTTACATGACTTATATTACAATGTATAAAAAGAAAACCAGTATTTTGAATGGAATTAATTATACGATTACTAAGTACATATAGTGCTGTAGTTTTTTTGAAGAGTTGTCAAGAGTCGTCTCATATCTACATTTTAACGTTGCTCGTACTAATATACCTAAATGTAGTATAAGCCTTTCAAGTTTACAATGTAGATACTTATGTAGAGGAAAAGCGCAATTAAGAATTAGATTGTTAACAAATCTTGTAAATAGTATTTTTTTTGATGCAATGATGTTCATGTCTTAAACTTATCTCTGTACTTTTCAAGTGTTTCACTGTTTTTTTCTGGATATTGAAAATTTTGTCTTAGGATAAAATGTTACCGTGTTCTGTAATAATTTTCTCCCACTAAATAGTTAAGAAAAAATTAGATACAAAGAAAGGATTTTGCATGAAGAAATGATTTTTTTGGATGACTCAGGTCCTATAGTTTTTCTACTAAATGTAATTTAACTGTACAGCACACAACCAATCATTGTGAACTTGAAGACAATTTTTCATTCAAAATATTTAATAGTGATAAATCGTACTGTACCTGCACTCTTTGCGCCTTTATACTGTTATTCATTAGGTAATTACATACACGCACAATACAATGTATCTAAAATCACGTATTGTATTCATCTTCAAACCGTCCAATATTTTCAAAAAATATACATGTATATTAATTTATTATAAAGCTGTACGTTAAGGAAGGAACAGGAACAAAATTACTATAGACCTATATAGTATTCTGTAAAATTACAATATACAATACACAATGTAATTAAGTTGTACCACTACTATATATAAATGTTGTATATAGATTGAGTATGACTCCGTTTGTTGACTGACTGATAAAATAATATTTGTTTAGTAGTACTTAATTTGTTTTTTTTAAGTAAGAAGAATTTCTCCTGGAGAAAGCAAATTCAATTCCTGAGCTTTTTTGCTTTGAATTTGTCTTAAATACTTTCCACATTCCATTGTACATTCCATGTTATTACATTCACAATTCTAGGTGGTACAATACCTACTTAGTTTAGTGATTTAAACTTTTACGTAGTTTGGACAAATTTAGCTGTCTCTTTTTTCAAAAGACTGTCTTCAGGCTCTCCCCCGTAATAACAGCAGCAATATAGGATTAGTCAAAAACAAATTTAATAGAATCCACCGGAAATACAATATGTAATCTCATCTTTTCTTTTTAAAAAAAAATGATTCTACTTGTTATGTAAAGTCTACTTGCACTTTCTGTCAATGAAAAAATGAGAGTGACTGACAAAGCAGAAAATTATGTAGGAAAGGAGAAAGGAAAGTGGAGATAAAAAGTCAATTCATAAAATATATTAATATCATATTAAATTAGAGTATAAGGATATTATGTGTAGTCTAATTATTCAATGCAATTAAAAATTTTATTTTTGATTTCGCCATCAAATAAACTGAAATGAAATGATGATGACATTTGGGAAAAAACAATGATAAATAACTATAATACGTGGAACAAATAAAAATATCAAATGTCTAGCTGAATTCTCTCTCTCTCTTGTCCTCCAGCATTCTTAATTTCAACACACACACACACACATCTCTCTCCCTCTCTATTTTAACGGGAGGTGATGTGGAGCGGCCTTACAAAACTCTAACATTATGTTATGTACAGCATAAATGAAAATGAAATTCAAAATGATGGGAGCAGAGTTCACTCACTGCTCTTAATATTATTATTATAGGTTATAAACATGGAATATTTTTTCATGAGCCATACCCGTGCTTCTCTGTCCTCTTTTTTTCCAAACTCACATCCTCTCATCTCCAATTTGTAATTTCGAGTGGTGACAAATTGAAATGTCTCGAAAAGATTACTGCTATTAAATAAATAAATAAATAATGAGAGGAGGACTAATAATAATTTCACCCTATCGAACCGTGCATCTTCCACGGTCATTCATAGTGTGTCAGCCTGAACTCTCACTCTCTGACACACACACACACAAGCACACACCTCATAATAAGCGAACCAAATTCTTGTCCTCGTTCTCCATCATACGCACCGATACTTTTTTTGATTGCATAATATTTGCACTGTCTAATATTCGGACTGTTAACTGGACTTTTATTCAGCCCTCCTCCTTTCATGGGACATATGAGGAGCCGCAATTTTTTTTCGCACATTTGAATGATCATATTTTGACACTGGCCTACATAACACCGTAGCTAATATAAACAACTCAAGCTCTCATGCAAAATAAAGAATGTTGAGATGTTGAGGACACATTTAAATTATAATTTTTTCTTCAAAAAAAATTAGTATGCTTTCCAAGTGTACAGAAATTTATGGCCAGTCAAGTATGTTCTGTAATTATGCCTGACTGTTGGTGACTGAAATAAAAGAAGGGGGAAGTCAAAAGCGCGGGTGACGTGTGACGTTGACGAAGGAGGAATTCAAATGTTTACCAATATAAAAGTAGTTGACTGAAAAAACAACAATTAAATGTGTTAACAAAAAATATGGTACAGTACAGTATGCAAATGGAAAAAAACTCTACACAATAACACAATGCTATTATGATGACTCGGATTGTCAGTCATTTTATAAAAAATATTTCCCTTTTCTCTACTGGGACGTATTTATTATGAGGAGTAGAAGGGATGTTGAAAGTTTTTTGGAAAACTTATTGAAATTGAAGGGAAGTTACAGGGAGTGTGTCTTCACATTCACAAGTATAGTTTTATATATTAGTGCATTTCTTGTTCCTATTTTCACTGTGATTTCCTTCATTGTTGTGCAAAATGTTTCCGAGTTTTCCCTTGGTCAGAGGAGATTTGAATAATTTTGAATTTATATCAAGAGAAACCCTGGAGGTGAACAAGATCATCATCGTCATCATGTTTACGACCTTGTCCCAGGTAAGTGAAAACAAAGAGTAATCTTTCTAAAATTATATTTAAAATTGTAAAATTTTTGATGCTAAATTTAGACCATTAAATTATACAATTTTCCTCAAGGGAGGGGGAAAGTTGGGATTGAAAGTAAATCCAGTGTTAAATAATAATTCTCATGTTATTAAAAGAAAAATTGAAGATTTTTCCCTTTCTCTCACTCTTCCCTCAAGTCCTTTCATAATGTGTTAATAAAATGTGTATAAATTTAACTTTTCTTTTTATGTAATTTAACTTAAAGTTTGTCCCAAAGAAAAAGTTTGAGACTCAAAGTAACATAATTTTTTTTGTATGAGAAACTCAGAAGTTCTCACAAACCTCCCAGTAAGTAATTATTAATTAGCAGAAATGAATGCATAATGTATTGAACCACGGATGCGCTATTAAGGAAAAGAGATCTTCATCCATTCGACCGACAGATGAGGATGATTCCTAGTGTTATTTACAAAATTAAATCAAATGATCAAACAAATAATCACATATTTTACCTCTCCGCTCCTTAAAATTTCTCCCCACACACACACACACACACACACACACACACACATCAACTTATGACTTAATATACAAAAGTTTAAAAAAGTTATCAATTAGCAGGTGAGGAGATCTGCATCATCAATACAATAAACTTGAAATCAGACAATAGACACGGTACCATTCATCAGTTGCATGGAGGCAGGAAGAAAATTTAATAATACAACTTTGCTGCATCTCACTAAATGAATTCCCCTTTGTTACTTGCGTGTGTGTGTCTGGTGAGAATTAAACGTGTCAACTTTCAAGACTGCACAAAACTAGACAAGTATGGACGTTTAGAAGAAATAAGGTTTCAGTGCAAATTGTACTTAGGTAAAAGCATGCTTATGATTTGCAATATTCAACCACAACTAGGAATTACTACTGTGGTCATATATTGTACAATAGCAGAAAGAGGGTCAAACAATTTTCAATGAATGATCAATACAAGTTTAAAAAATGTTTCAACTTGTGCCAGACAAAATTTTTTTGCAGTATGGTCCATACTGCAAAGAGTGTGAGAGATGCAAAAAAGTGTAGACGGACACCTTGACGATAATGGATTACCTGTGAAAGAATGGGATGTAGTGTGATGTGGAGTCTGGAGCTGGGTTGAGAGGTTGTACTAGTATTGAACTGTGTGGAATAATGTTGTGAGGAGGAGAGTATTGGTTGGATTTAATTAAAGTGTGTGGAGGCAGAGGCAGGGAGGATAATTTGGGTGACAGAGTCGACACAACACACGGGGACATGTCTCCATGCATGGTGAGCAAAGACAGAAGGATGATGTGGCACAAATTACCAATTTAACGAATGCGATTACGAATCAATGAATCCCATTAATTTCACTTTAATACCATGCGCCCTCCCCCCCTCCTCCCCCTCCTGCCCCATATTATTAGACCCTCACGTCACAACATCCACAATGTGATCTACCTTTGTGACCTCACCTTGCCAAGAATTAATAACACACACTCTTTATTACGTATGTAGGGACAACGGACTCTCCATATCTCTATTAAATTGACATTTCTCTCACTCTCCTACAGTCACTGATAATTAGCAATCTTTTTTTATAAATTGATCATTCCTTCAGACAATACTACGTATTGACTCAGTTTGATAGTAAGCAAAAATTTTGGGGGAAATCTTCCTTGTCTCTGTCACTGTCAGAGATTGACGTCAGAAAAAAAGGACGAAAGTTTAACCTGGATATGAGTTGTACACACTTTTACTATGTGCTACATACTCCTTTCATACACGTGACGAATATTCCTGTAGTACAGTGCAAATCAATTATCACTAATAAATTCCGGATTAATCTGATTTTTTCCTGAATCCCTTCCACATGATTTTGTACTTTTAGTTGTAACTTTCATGACGATGCGTATAATTTTGGCAAATCACAATCAAATTACCTACCTACATTCCAACTTCCAACGAATCTCTTTTTTGCCCTTACCCCTAATTTAACATTTCCTTTTTGAAAATTCTCATACTTCTAGTTGACACTGAGAACAGCTAAGGCCATCAAAATTTGTGTGTATAGTTTTTTCTAGGAAAAGTCGTATGACAGTTGAATAATGTTTTTGTTTCTACTCATTGAAGGGAATATTTCCTTTAAATGCTCAATAACTATTCCGTTAGCGTCGTTCCCTATTTAACAATAACAGTCACTCTCTCACCCTCGCTCATAAACACACACACACACCATCATTGTTAATTAACATTGAATTTTTGTGGGGAGTACGTAATATGCTTTTGATGACACGTTGAATGTACGAATTGTGACTAATTTGTAGCCGAAAAATTGTAAAAACTGAGGACGGAGACTTGTTTACGCATTTCTTCCCTTCAAACTACACACACAAACACACTTGTACACAAAAATTCATTAAAATTATACGATGACAATGTACTCACTTCTGAGAGGGGAGAGAGAGGGAGGAAAGATTTTCCGTTTGTGAGTGTGCTACGTTTCCACAATACGTAATATGTATTTGTGAGTGGGAATGGGAAAGCACAGATTGCATCTTAATGTGGCTCAACTAAATTCTCCCTGAGTATCCTGAGTTGTGATGATGAGAAATATACAATATTTTGTCGTCAGTTTGGATATGTGAGGACAGGGGACAAGTTTGTGTACACAACTAGAAAGTATAGTAATAGAAAAGTTGTTGTAGGTACTTTGACGACAACAAAGACAAAACTCTGCTAGTACAATTATAGAAGACCACGATTTATGGTAGGAGGGATAGGGATAATAATAATTTTTTTTTTACTCGATTATAATTTGTCTAGTTTATATAGGGACAAGTCTCACCTTCCATATAGTTAGTTAAATCTCAGACGTCTTGCTTGGTTGAGTTACCTTTTTACCCCACAGTCACACACACACATTCTTGTCAATTTATCCAAAATTTCCAGTCACCCTTCAAATTTCATTATCCATTATCTGACGTACTCCAGAGTGCAGTGGAGCAAGGCTTTTCTCAGTTTTTTGTTTGATAAAAACAAAAATATCCATATTTTAGAAGAAAAATCTAAATAAATTTGTCATTCAACAAGTGTGTGCAGATGCTGAACAGTTATCAGTCTCCTCCGCAGTGATTTTTGATACTAGTGATTTAAATTTTTTTATCAGTGATTGTGTCATCCTCATGTCTCCGTCTTGGATATTGTCTCTCATGTGTTGACTCAAAGCTTTCGTTTCTGAGTGGGATTTTTCGTCTCCCCCTCTCTTTCTCCTTATCTTATCCGACGGTTAAGAGACGACGGTAAAATTTTAAATGAGGATATTATAATCATAGCCCTGTACTCAAAAATAATTTCTCCTGATCTTGGAAAGACAATCTTTCAAATAATTTCCTTTCATTCCAAGTTGTACAATTCCAACTCAAAATGCTCTCTCACTCTTCCTTTGTTTTCAGTGAAAACTTTTCACTAATTTTTTTTACAGAAGCCAGGAAAACCTTTAAAACATTTTTTAAAAATTAATTCTCTCTCTTGTTATATTCTGCCTTACTGAGAACCCTAATAGCACGTAGTTAATTAAAATGAAGCTAAATAACTTCTCAAGTTGTATTTAAAAGTGTTCACCTCCAGTAAAGGCCAACCCCGACACACACTCCACATTTATTTTTAAACACAAAAGAGTGTCATTTTTAATTACGAGAGAGTGAGAGAGTGAGTTGTGGTAGATTTTGACTCACATTTCAGTATTTCAAGAGTGTAAGTGTGTGTGTCAATTGACGGGGGAGTGTTAATGAGAGAGCAGGGCCAAGAATTTGTATCAAAATGTTCACACTGTTTGTGTAATCCTATTAATTTTCTCTCTCTTTTGAATGTGATTAGAAAATCATTTTGGAGTCGTGTCTTGACCATACTTTTTGTACTTTAACAGTAGAAGAATAACAATAATAGTAATTTTTTGTGGAGGTTCTTCCTTAATGTATAGTCATTGTGATTATTCTGATGAGACCATCCCCTTTCTTGTTGTTCCCCTCTTCCAATGCAGCCGCACAGTTTGGGCCAGTGATAATTTAAATCCATCAAAATTCCGTGGTTCAACAAAGGCAGTTTTACCTTCCCTGACACCACGTCAGAAGGACTGGTTCCAGAAGAAGAAGGAAGCTACCACTCCCAATCTCAACCCAGTTTCAACTCAGCCACAAACCCCAATCATTTCCACCTGTCCGTCATCCCTCCAACCCCAACCATCGTCAATCCTTCCACAACAACAGCGACTGTGTCTGGTGACCAAATCATGTCCGACCTGACGGACCAGGGTGGTGGTGGGGATGCAGACTCCAGATTCCGGGTCAATCGGATCCATTCGGGCCAATTGAGTCAAACACCCATAGGGAGAAATTTTGAAACTACTACAATCCCTGAAGATGGGAGTTACGAAATTGGTTCCAATATTCCATCCCATCTCAACATCCCTAATATGAATATGCAACCTAGAAGATCATCCCTAGCTCAAGGATTGGGTGGTGGTACAGCAACAATTTAACAATGGAAATATTCAGCTCAAAATTTTCTAAATTTTTTCAGAGAAAAGTTTAAATCAAAAATAATTAAATTGTAGGGAGGAAAAAGAGTGTCAGTTTACCCAAGGAATTTGAGTATGAAGACGAGGGTGACGATGAGGGAGGAGGTGGTGAAAAGAATCTTGGGACAGTTTATGGGAAGAATTTTAATTATTACACAAGGGAAGCTTTACCAGTCATGGATAATTACAAAAATTTGGCTTCACAAATGGCTGCTGGTTCAAGGCCAACATTGGATGAATTGAGGAGTGAAGCAATGTACAGTAAAGTAAGTTATCCTTTTTTATGAAAATATGATTCTTCAGGATGTCACTAAAAGTGAATTGAAAAAAACATTTTTAAGAAAATTCGGTGGAAACGTTTAATTTTAGAAAACTGATACATCGTCGGAAGAACCCGTGAGTCAAGCTGTGAAATTTGGCTGGATTGAAGGAGTACTGGTTCGATGTCTCTTAAATATTTGGGGAGTCATGTTGTTCCTTCGACTCTCTTGGGTCGTTGCTCAAGCTGGAATAGGTCACTCAAAGTTTCAGTTTTCAGTTCATGATCTCAATCTGGTTTCAGCCAGTGCATTTTTCAGTGCCAGTGTTTTTTAATTTTGTTTTTGTATGACAGGTTTGGCCATCGTGATCATTTTGCTGTCTGCCACAGTGACTACTTTAACGTAAGAATAAAATTTATATTGGATCATCCAAAGATCCAAAATGCAAATGATTGATTAAAAAATCTCATGGGATTATTTTTTTTGCATAATCCAATAGTGCCTTGTCTATGTCAGCCATCAGGTGAGCCGAGAATTATTTCATATGTGAAGGAAATTGATTTAAGATGTTCGTAGAATTGAAATGAAAATTGATTTCCCCTCTAATCTTTTCAGTACGAACGGACAAATTAAGGGCGGAGGGATTTACTACATGATTTCACGTGCCCTTGGTCCAGAATTTGGTAAATAAACTCATTATTCATGTACCCATGTGTATGCACTGCAGCCGTAATCTGTAGTTCACTATAAATGAGAGAAACGTGTCAAGATCCTGAGCGTGAGTGTCTCTTCTTGATTTTGTAGGAGGGGCTGTCGGAGCAATTTTCAGTTTTGCGAATGCAACGGCTGTGGCGATGCACACGGTCGGTTTTGCCGAGTCCCTCAATGATCTAATGAAAACTATGCAGGTGAGTTTGTACAAGTAGCTGGAAGATGTCAAGTGAAATTAAGTATTCATTTGTATTAAGTACACATATGTACATACATTTCATGTATGTACATCTATTTATTACTCTCAGTGTTGGATTTTATTCGAGCGAAGATATTCGCTTGAATAAATCCCTCTCCTCAAATCCTTCTCCCCCCAACTACCTGTCTACAACATAAAATGGAGAAGGGTGGATGAGTAGTAGGGAAAAGACACTGAGTAAATAACATACAATTAAAAATACAAGGCGATGGATTAATTCTAATTCTCAAGTGTCTTTTGTTTAAATCTTTCTCCCATTAACTTTTGCCTCCGTGTCATTTTCATTTTCAGGTGAAGATTGTGGACAATGCTCAGAATGACATCCGGGTAAGTTGGACTCTTCTTTTCTTTCCTCCTAATTCTCCCTCATCCCGTATGATAGTCACGGTTCGTCACGGATGTAATATTTGAACTCAATTTATCATCGAGTCTTTTATATTAGGTTGTGGGGACAATCGCTCTGATTGTCATGCAGTCCATCATCATCATAGGAACAGAATGGGAGTCAAAGGTGAGTTTTTGTTCAAAATCCTTAAATTGAACCAGACTTGATCCCCACGGAGTAATTTGACTCGAATTATTATGAGTTCCTCTCTTTCATTTTCTTCCACACCACCTGTTCATTACCATACTTGGTGTGTGTGTGTAATCATTAAGGAAGTCATCCATAAAATATCCACAAGGCATAATACACACACAATTTTGAGAAAGTTGAATACCCAGACAATATGTGGGTACAATTTAACTTGCCTCTCTTCCTCCTTTCTCTGACTTCCATCTTCTTCCACTTTATAGTTTTCTGTTAGCTTTCTCCTTCTCTCACTGAGAAGGAGAGAGAGGGGAAGGCTTGATGTTATCTCTTCTCTCTTCTCATTCCGAAAAGTGTGGAGAGATCCATAAGACTTGGAAAACTAGGAAGGAAGATGCCAAGGTATGCATGAATGACACCGGATTCGACACAGATTGAAATCTCTTCCCATCCGTATTTACATTTTCAACAACTGTGCATACATTGTGTGTGTTTGAATGGAGTGAGTGTGTGTGGACAGACTCATGGTGACAATGGATCTATATGATATTTAAGGGGGTCCTTTTATTTTACCCAACTCCGGATTTTGCGACTGTAGAGTCAAATCGGGGAACCGAAATAATCTATTTCTATATTTATCTGCCCTCCAAATATTTGACATTAAATAACATCAAATTCAAAATTTGAAATGGATGGAGGATATAATTTTACATTTTATTTGTAAATTATAATACAATTTTCAGGCTCAAATCGTCCTTTTGATTATTCTACTTATTGCCATCGCGGATTTCCTCATAGGTACAGTACTATATGAGTGTGTGTCAGTAAATCAGTTTTTACTTCTGACAATGAGAAAGATCAAGTCGTAATTAAATTTTTGATGAAATTAGGAGCTTTCATCGGACCCACCGACTCCATCGAGATTTCCAAAGGATATGTTGGTTTCAACGGTGAGCTTAATATTTTTATTTTATATTAATTTATTCTGTATTTTGATGTAAAATTGATTACATAAATTTCCCCATTTAGCAAGTGTAATGGCAGATAATTTCCTACCGAATTTCCGGGAAACTGAGGGCACAAAGCATGGATTTTTCACCATCTTTGCCATCTTTTTCCCGGCTGCAACTGGAATCACTGCTGGTAAGAAGAATCACTGCAGTCAAGCTTAATCTTGAGAGATTTGTTGACTTTACTTATTATTCCAAATGTGTCTTTTTTCAGGTGCCAACATTTCTGGAGATTTGAAGGATCCATGTGCGGCCATCCCAAAAGGAACTCTCTTGGCCATTTTGACGACAACTGTCTCTTATGTCGTCTTTGCTCTTCTGTCTGGAGCAGAGTGTATTCGGGATGCGACTGGTCCTGCCATGGACATTAATGCGACGGATGAAATCGTTGCTTCTTGGGAATTCATGAAAAATTGTTCAGGGGGAAATCCTCACGGAGACTGTAAATGGGGAATGCACAACAGTTTCCAAGTGAGAAGGAAAACAATTTAAACTCATTAACTCAATCTTCGCATTGCACACTGTATAATATAATGTAACTTCCAGGAAAGAGATTTTCTTTTGTAATCCTGATATTTAATTATTGATTTTTTTGACAGATTATGGAATTAATGGCTATATTTGGTCCCATCATTTATGCTGGTAATTTTTTTAACCTCCTCTCTTTCTGATCTCTCAGATTTTACATGTAAAATGATGAGTTCGTCATCTCATTTGTCTTTGTCAACTTCAATTAATTTTCATTATGATCACAATCTAGGTTGTTTTGCTGCCACACTTTCCTCTGCTCTTGCCTGCCTCGTGTCTGCTCCCAAAATTTTCCAAGTGAGTCACTTTTTTGTTTATTCTACAATGGGGAAAATCCCCCATCAAATGACATCATTACAGAATTTTTAATCCTATTTGCTTTAATTATGTTTGAATTTTTAAGAGATGTGGAGCCTCAGTATAAATCAATATTTATGTATCTGTTTGATCTTTTGTGGATGTTTGTGTAGGCGCTTTGTAAGGACAAGTTGTACCCTCACATTGAATTTTTTGGAAAAGGATTCCGGAAGAATAATGATCCCTTTTACGCCTATGCTGTGGCATTCATCATCGCTCTAGCATTCATTCTAATCGGTAACCTACTTTTCCCCTTTTGTCAAAATATAATCCAGTTTTAATGACAGGAAAAATTAAATTGCTCAGCAAATAACAGATAAAAACATGATAGATATACCTACTACTACAATAAAGCCTGGGAAAAATAGAGACAAGTTGTGAAACTAAGACTCTTCATCTTGTACTTTCCCTTTCATTGAATTCCTTTTTATTTCCTCAATCTCCAACAAAACTTTTGATAGTCTACATTGTGTATACAACAATTTGACGTACGATTACGACCCAAAAAACTTTGCGACACAAAACCTCATTTTTTTCTATCATTTATTCTTTGGATGACAGCTGAGCTCAATGCCATTGCTCCCCTCATCTCTAATTTCTACATGGCTGCCTACGCAATGGTGAATTTCTGGTAATGTGAAAAATAAGACAATAAATCAATTAATGAGATGCTACGACTCTTTCTTTAATCTGTGATATTAATTCCCCATTTTTTATTTTCAGTACTTTCCATGCGGCGTTTGTCAAGCCGATGGGATGGCGTCCCGAATTTCGGGTTAGTTTCTAATACAAATAAAAGTTAAATATCTAACAATTAGAGCTTTTTTCATAATCATGTTTCTTTATCCAAAAGTATTACAGTGTCTGGTCAAGTTTCATAGGATTTGTTCTTTGCCTGGCTATCATGTTCCTCATGTCCTGGATCACAGCCCTCGTCACTATCGGCATTTTGTCTTGTCTCTTCTTCCTTTTAGTCTACGTCAAGCCAGGTGAGAGAATTTTTCATAGGCAATTTAATCTTGATTGAATATTACTTTTTACATTTTATTAATAATAATCCTATGTAATTAAACTTTTTTTAAAATGAATCGATAGATGTCAACTGGGGTTCCTCAGCTCAGGCTCAAACATTCAAGAGTGCCCTCAATTCAGTCCAGTCCCTTGTCCATGTTCAAGATCATGTCAAAAATTACAGGCCCCTTATTCTTGTCCTTAGTGGGTGAGTGAAAGCAAAACTATCTCCGTTACCTAACCACAGAGAATCTAATGTTTTTCACAATCAAAATGATAATCCATATTTTGATTCTTCTCATGAGACCCATTTAATATTCACATGCTGAAAAAAACTTTCTCTCACTTTCTCCATAGCCGACCATCCTCTCGCCCAACCCTTATCGAGTTCACTCATCTCATCACGAAGACGAATGGAATGCTTGTTTGTGGACATATTATCCAAGTTGGTGAAACTCTACTACTTTATCATAAATATATCCAATAGTTTCCTCATTATAGATAGAGTATCGCTCCATGAGGACTCGTTGTGTATATATGGCGGTGTAATTAATTTTTTCATTCTCTTCCCTTCCTTCTCCAAGGAAAGACAACCTTACAAAGTGAGGGAGTATCTTCAGGACCAGGCTTACAATTGGTTGCAGCACAGTAAGATCAAAGCATTTTATGTATTGGTGGACGATGTGGATTTCGAGGAGGGAGCTCGTTGTCTCATCCAGGCCAGTGGGATCGGGAAAATGCGACCCAATATTGTCCTCATGGGTGAGTGACTTTAACCCCATCCACTTTATTCGGACAAGTGTGTGCGTTACTGCACTGACGAGTAGGGGACTCTCGTGTGTGTGTCTTTATGGCTCAATATGAATGAACACAGTAATATGGAGTACTCAATTTTTATTTTTATTTTCTCTACTTCTCTCAGGGTTCAAGTCAGACTGGACTGAGTGTGATTCCGAGGATGTGAAGGCTTACTTCCGTGTCATTCAGTAAGTGGGAGAGAAAGCTGTGTCTCTCTCTCTCTTCTGCAAAATTTTGAGTTCCAAGTACATGGGAAAGGGAGAGGGAAAGTATGCGACTAACTATTTTCACTTTCTCTTTCTGCGTGTATGCCTGTATGTGTGTGCCAGTCCATTGAAGAGAAAGTTGAGAGAAAGAGTGAAATTGTGTTTCCGTTCATTGTACATTGGAGAGGGGGGAACACAAATGTATGCCTACCTACACCATACTAAATATAAAGTGGAGGTGGGTTACATGTGTACAATGGTTTTCATAGAGTGAGTGTGTGTGTGTGTGTGTGTGTGTGTGGGTGGGTGGGAGTGGGGAGCTGAGAGTGAGAGAGAATGGAATCAGAGAGAGAGAGGACATGTCTCTGTCCCGTCCTCTTGTCAGTCCGTCGTCGTCGTCGTGAGAGCAAGAAATCCTATTAAAAACTTTGTCCATAAATAGTTTTATTCAGTACAATGTTCCACTCACTCTCACTCTTTCTCTGGATGTGTGTGGCTGTTCAGACTGTCTCTCTGTGTGTCTCGTCGTCGTTTAAATACACAAGGGATGGAGGAACAGACACACACATAGGAGAGAGAAAGATTCAAGTTTTCATTATTTCACAGTAGTTGACAATGCACATTGTTGGTTCTGGCTGTGTGAGTTGGTGGTTCCCGGAGAAAAGTTTTATGGTGGTTTCACATGACTCAAATGTGGAGATGCACTGACTTTGTACAGATGTTGCACATGTATATTATATGATGTGTGTGTGGCGTGTGCATGGGGTGTGTCGGATTGTGTACCATTTTTGAGGGAGAAGGTGAATGTGTGTATGATCATATTTGGGAATTTTGTAGTGACGCACTGGATACTCACATGGGATTTGCAATTTTGAGACTCCGGGAAGGATTGGACTACTCCAATACAATCCAGGAGGACAGCGATGAAATTGTGGCAGGCTTAACAAGACAAGATTCAGCTAACAGTGAGAATATGCAAATTCGTACTAAATATTTTCCACTTTCTCCTTGTCCTCCTCATTCTCATTCAACAGTCTTAAACTTTTTGACATTATGTCAGCTCTCTTCTCAAAAGCAGATGGGACCCCCGTCCCTGCTTTTACTTGAGAGGAAGAGGAGAAGAATAAAATCAAGGAGAAATGATTTTTGCGTGATTATTTGAAATAGCAAATTTGTACATGTGCAATCTTTGCATTGTAATAATTTAATTTTTTGAAAAAGGTATGTCCAGCGAACCATCGTCCCCGACCTCCCACTCACCAACTGGGGATGGTGGGATTGAGAATCCCGTTTTCTCCATGGAACCGGAACCCAAAAAGAAATCTGCGAAGAAAGAATTAGGCTCTGATCTACGGTACGATATCATACTCTGACTCTACAAAACACGTTTCACCTTTACTTCTTTCTCTAAGCTTTTTCCATTACCTTCTCTCCCTCTCCTCATCTCTTTTGAATACATTTAGACTATAGTCTGTACTTTCTGTATACTGTAGAGAGAAAGTGTGTGTGTAGGGGATTCAAGGGTTAAAAGTTATTTAAATGTAAAGACACACACACACACTCTCTCTCGTCCTTAGACGCTTATGTAAATGGAGTCCAGTGCAGGGTTGGAGTGAGTGAGAACCGGTTCCTGGTTCTACTGCTAGTCTGCTCAGATATGAGGAGAGTAGAATGGAAAATAAATATCTACACCTACGTAGAGAAAGTATGTGTAGGTATATGGCAGAAAGTAAAACTGTAATCTTACTACAGCAAAGGGTTTATATTTGAATGTATGCAGAGGTCCTGGAGGAAGTATTCTGCCCAAATCCGTCATAAATAATTTAACTCAGTTTCAACGGAAACAGAGAAAGAGTACCATCGACATTTGGTGGCTTTATGATGATGGTGGGCTTACCATGCTACTCCCTTACATTATCAACACTCGAAGGTAAGGGACAAGACATCCGAACCGAATGTAGTTACTATTATTGCTGTAATTGATTGTTGACAATGAAATGATAATGAATATTTTTTGAATGGTGGAATGAATCTGAGAATTAATCTCAAAATCTTGCCGTATAATTTAGTAAAAATTTTGATTTTTTTCTTTTGATTTCCAAAGTACTTGGCAAGGTTGTAAGATCCGGGTATTTGCTCTTGCGAACAAAACACATGACCTGGAGGTTGAACAGGCAAAGTAAGACTCGATATTTTATATCCTTTTACAACAAGTCAATTTATATGTAATATAATGCAGGATTTGATGACTCTCTCTTTTACAATGGTTATTAAAATGACAAGGAAATTTTCGTGGTCTTCTTCTCTACTGAATAATTTATTGTTAGTTTTATTCCTACTCTATCAGGATGAAATAATAGATGGGAAGATGACGACGATGATGATGGAATAATAATTATCCGGGTATAGAGTCTACAAGAAATTGCAACTATCTTTTAAACCAAAAATAGAGAAAGCGAGAGAGAAAGGGAATGCCAGGAAAGAAGTACTGACTTTATTGACTCGACTAAATCAATAATAATAATATGTGATGGAATCACTCGGACGAATTGAGTTGATGAAAGTAATTTATATTTAATGCCCAGAGCTGGTCTCAAATTTACTCTGTTTACCCTCAATATTTGTGTGTGTACGTCCTGACTACGTACAGTTGAATTTGTTTTAGAATGAGAAATATGAAGGTTTTCCCGTATTAAATGTACTGACGACGATTCAGGATGATATTCATCCATTCAGTACACACAATCAGAGTAATAGAGGGAAAGAGAAAATTGGAAATACTACAAGAAAATGTAATTAACCTTGTTGTCCTTGTATTATTTTCAGTCTGGCGAGTCTTCTGTCCAAATTTCGTAAGATTTCCTATTTTCACGAAAATTTTGAATTTCAAGGGATTCAGTTGGACTTCATAATAAAACCAGAGCAAGCTGAAATTTTTTTTATGAACTCTCTTCAAATTTGACTCGTAGGAATTTCGTACAGTGACTTGATCATCGTGACGGACGTCAGTAAGTATTATTTTTTAAAGTACTAGGGTCACATATGCTATTTATATACTTTTCTCTACTTTCTCCATTCTACTATCAATATGAATCCCCTCTGGACTCCAGAGTCTGGAGTACTCCACTTGCCAGCCAAGTAAATGCCATGTATTTATTGTGAACCGATTTACAGTGAAGAAGGCTCAGGATGGAACTCGTCAATTTTTCGATGGGATCATCAAAGAGTATCGAAAGAACAACGAAGATATTGTGGATGACGGTGAGTGGATGTTCAACCAATTTGATAGAAATTGTAGACATAGTAGGAGAAATATTGAATTTATTATAATAATAGCTCCGAATAGCATTCCCCCCTTCCATCTCTTTTGCATATATTTGTGTACATATAAATTATATTCTCGGACATTACAATTTTCTTTCTAATTAAATGCTTGTGTTGTCTGTCTTGTGGTTCATTAATCTGCTTTGGCTATTTGCTGTTCCTCTTCTCCCTTCTCTGGCTATGTTTGTCTGCTCAAAGGGAAGGAGGATGCGGGATCAGATTAAATGAAGAAATTGTACATAGTAGCTATGACTGCTCAACCATGTTCAATTCGATTTTCCTTTCTCTCTCCCTCTCTCTATTTTCAACTACTTAAATCCCTTTAGGCAATTTTATATCCATTGATGGTTTAAATCCTCCTCCTCTTCTCCTGTTGTGTATTAGAAAATTGGAGAGTTGTAGACTATTTCCAGAAAATACATGTTTACAGTCCTAGCTATGACTATGAGTTCCAAATACAGTCGTCCTCCTGTCTAATGCCTCTTTACCCACATGTACAAAAGTGTATCATGGTTTTTTACCGAGAGGAGACTCAACATAACACAAAACAACAGTTGATGGTGATGTTGTTGTTCCCTTGAACTGGATAAATAATTGCTCTCATGCATCAGACAAACAGGAAATGAGATGAGTTTTACTTTAAAGTCTACACACTCCGTTTTCCACCCGTATACTTCTCTCCCTCTCCCTTTCTCTCTCCCTCTCTTTCTTTGTATCTGCCTCGTAAAGTACGAGGTAACAATAGTCTAATCGCATCATCAAACAATGGAACATTGCCATGAAATAAGTTTAAGCTCCAAAAGCCATGGCCAACCAAAGAAGAGAGGGAGAGAGGGAGAGCTGGGGTGAGGAATAGAGTCTATGTTTAACTTTAGCTCTTCCATCAACCTTTCTAAATTTCTCTTTATCCCCTCTTTCTCCACTTTCTCTCTGTACATTTCACAGTTCAAAGTGCTTTGAACAACAACAAGTCATATACGTTACTTTGTACACTGTTTCCAAGGAAGATGTTATATTTGCACAACTACAGTGTATATTACGTGTGTGTGTTATATAAATTGGCACAATTCAGACTAGGCTTGTTGTTATTTACAAGAGAGAGAGAGAGAGAGAGTTCTCTATCCTTATACCTAGTCAATGGTATGTGTAGACAGAGAGAGTGTGTGTGTACTGTGTATGTAGTAAGTTCTTGTTTAAAGACAAGTTTTAGAGGACAGGATAGGAAAATATGGGATGATGGAAAATATTATTCCATTACACGCATGAAATGAAGCGGAATGCAAGGAGGCGGAAGTTATATTAACTTTCTCTTCTTTCTCTTTCTCTCTTCATATATGGACAAAGTTGGCTTTCCGCCTAACAATCACATGGCCCTTTCAACCCTTCATTACTCTCCACTCTGACTCGACTAGTCTCAAGTTTTTTAGTTCCTCCATGTCTTTGTGTGTATCGTAATCTTCTTCTTCCTCCTCCACTTCTTGTGTACCACTCCACTCTATACTTATACTTTTTTACTACTTCATCTTCTTGAACCAACTTTTTGTTTTCTTGTTCTTTTCCTCCTCTCCCTCCCTCTCTCCTCCGCCCCACATCCACACACACACTCACTCCTCCTCTCTTTCGCTGTGTAAAAAAATACTTAAGCCTTGCCTGAGTGGACAAAAGACTGGGGAAAGGGACAAAACGTAATGTGTACCAGGTTTTCTATTACACCCTCCTCCTCCTCTGGAATTTCATCCTCACTCACACTCTCCCACCCACCCACTCACTCTCTTTCCCTCTCCACACGTACATTTTTGGCTAACATGCTTTCACTATTCTTTTCCCTTTTTTCAAGATCCTTTTTTTACAAAAATACTATTTTAAGAGTTTCAAAAAACTCGTCTTTCTCTTTCTTCTGTTGATCCAAAGTATAATAATATAATTTGAGAGAAGAGGAGAGGGGGAAAGTATACATATTTTTAGTCTGGACAAGAAAGTGAGAGAGAAGAGGAGAGAAGGAGGGAAGGAGACAGAAAGGAAAATTATCATTGTCTCTTTTCTTGTGCTGTAAACGTAAATTAGTGGAGACTTGGAATGGCGATTAAATTGTAAAAAAATGGCTCGGAAATGGGAAATGGGGGAAAGGAGAAAGTGAGAGAAAGGAGTGAGGGAGGGGAGGAATAGGTTCAAGAGTTGACGTTGATAATGCTGCCTTTAAAGGCTTTTCGAGGATTTTTTCTTTCCGAGGCCCAAGCTTGTGTTTACCATGACATGGAAATTTATTAGACTCTTCTTTTTGCTGTTATTTATATAGCAAGGTAATAAAGGACAAAGGAAGTTTGTGTGTGTGTGTGTGAGAAAGAGGGAAAGTAGGAAAAAATAGGGAATGATAGAGAATTTATGTTCTTTACATTTCATGGCACTCCAAAACTCCAGTCCTCTCTCCCCAAGTTCTTCATTAAGTGCTCCAGTCGAATTGGATTAAGTTTAAAAGTAGGGACACACACACAGGGAGGGAGGTAGGGAGAGAGGAAGAGGGAAAAGGATAGAAAAAGTTGTTCCGCTTGCTCTGTTCTTGTCATTGGTGTTACTGTTGGTATTGTTGCGATCTTGAAAAGTTAATTGAATAAATGGAAGAAGAGAGAGAGAGTCTTAACGTCCGTCTCCACTTCCCTTTGTCCTCATCCTTATCACATTGTGCGTGTGTATGTGTGTGTGAGAGCGCGCGTGTGTTTATTTCTCTCTGTATTGTTTTAACAGAATCCTTTTGTTTTTGTCTCTCCTCTTTGTCACCTTGTCTCTTCCCTTTTCTGGGTCCATCCTACATTAATGCTTCAGACCACTCTCTCTTTCCCTCCCTCTTTCTCTCTGCTTTCTCTTTACCCCTGTGTGTGGATGTCTCTGTTTGTTTTTAACGAGTTGAGCTGAATCTGTGTCTGTTGCTGAGCGTTGAGTAGAGAAGGAGGGATGAGAGTAGCGTAGAGTAAAAAAAATTTTTTCATTTGAAAACAAGTGAGGTGGATAATTAAAAAGTTTTGCTCTTCCCTTTGTTCCCCACATGCTTTCTCCCCTCTCTTTTGATGATGGAAACACTGCCTGTGGAACCCACACACACACCGCCTCCCTTTCTCACACTCTTTTCCCTGTGATGAACACACACCACGTTCTCACCCACAAAAACTGACTGGTACAGAAATGATGATCGACGACTCGGAGTTGAAAGTAATGCGGGAGAAGACGAATCGTCATCTTCGTCTTCGTGAATTACTCTTGGACCATTCTCGGATGGCCAACTTGATTGTGATGACTCTGCCCATCCCAAGAAAGGGGGGAGTCTCCGCTCCACTCTACATGGCATGGTTGGAAGTGCTCACGAGGGACATGCCACCATTCCTCCTCGTCCGAGGAAATCAAAGTTCAGTCCTCACCTTCTACTCCTAGTGGAGTCTGTCAAAAATCCTCCATCAAAAATCCTTTCCTCATCAGAAGAACAAATATCGCATCATCCGGTGGTAAAAGATGTGTGTAAAGGAGAGGAAGATTTTAATACATTCTTGTGTGTATCTAATCCGTATTTCTTTATTTCACAGTATGCATGGACCTTTCACAATAATTATATTTACAATTATAATGAACTATTTAGAAATTATGGTTTGTCTACTAATTATTTATTATTACATTTTTTTGTATATTGTACACTACCCTTTTAATTTTCCCTCACTTTCTATTTCTCTCTCTCTCTCTTTTCCAATTTTCTCAAACTGTTTTACTTCTACTCTTCCTTAAATCTACTTACGTATGTCGCCTGGCATGTCACTATCGATCTATCAATCTGTGTATAAATTCCTATCCATCTCTCATGAAAGTTATGCTCATTGAAAAGACATGCACTGTGAAAAAAGTGCCTGGAGGCCACCAGCTTATCAATGTCAAATACTCTATAAAAACCCATTTTTAGTCGTTAAATAGAAAAACTTTTACTCTTTCCCTCTTTCCATCTCTCTTATTCCTACATACAGTAAAGTCTGCGTGTGTATGTATGAAGCTGGTACTTACAAAAATACGGACACACTACACACACACGGAGTACGGAGCTGGAGAGACTTTCATTAAGAGTAAACATGTTTGAACTTTGAATCATTTATTCGAAAGTCAGGAGAAAGTTTTTTCTTCTTTATTCGTTTTTTTCCTCCTTTTCCCACACCCGTGACTACTCTACTTATTCTTCTTCTTGTTTTTATGTGTGATCCATCTCATTCTTCTTTCTGAGTCCCTAGCGTCCCTTTCATCTCATCCTTGTGGTCCGTCCTCTTCTTCTCTTTCTCTCTCCGTCTTCCTTCTCTCACTCTCTCTGTTTTGTAATTACCCTGAGGGCTTGAAAGAGACCAAGAAGAACAAAGGATCAAACTTTTTACCCACACACCTAAACACACACACACAAGACACACAGTGGGACCAAAAGAAGAGAGAAGATCAACGGTACATTACATTATCATCCACTCCACTTCCGTGGTCTTTGAGGAAGGATTTTCTGATCAAGGTACTTTGACACGAACCTCTTCTTCCCCAATATGTCTCCTGCTCCTTGATTGACTAACACACCGTATCATTTATTGAACTCCAGCTGTCGACGTGTGTGGTAGTGTGTGTGATGTGCATCTTTTGTCAGCCCTGATCTTTCGAAATGATCCTACTACATAAAATTAATACAGATGTGTAGATTTGATTATCATAAATTAGAATTATTGTAACTGTAAAAAATGTAACTGTATGTCTAATCATAACCTTGCTACTGTCAAACGAATATGTTTGTACGACATATTGTATTTTTATGTGGATATAGAATCCCCAGTGACATCAAAGTATTACTAATCAAAATAGTATTGAGTCAAGATTAGAGGATGAGAGTGGGAATCAGATTGTTGTTGTTATGTTGTTTTTTTTTCACTTGGTTGTGAACATGTGTAATAATGATGGTGATGACTTATTAATATTATTTTTATTTGACTTGGAGCTGCGAATTCTCAAGTTTATGAATATTTATATTGTAATCCTAGGTAAATTTAATCACACCAGTGTGCACGATAGAATGTAGGAATACTTTAGCTGTACAATATATTTATACGTACTTGTGTGTGAGAGGGAGCCGTGTAAAAATCATGCTGAGAGAGACACACAGAGTCAATTCAAGGATCGTATAATAGTAATATTATGGTGATACCTGCGTGAGTGAGTAAATGAGTGTGTGTTTTCGATGATGATGACTCAGTCCCAAGTCGGTCAATGGCGTAATAGGAGCAGAACACACAGCGACTGTCATGGCTAATGAGCTAATTACAACAACTATGTTATTAACCTATCTGTACATACCATGATTTTAACATAGAGTAAATGTCATCTTGTTCACTTCTCAGAATTTCTGTTTGCAGAAGAATCCAGACTGAGAGAAAAACAATCGTCTCAGTTTCAGTTGTGAGTGGGTCGGTCGAGTTCTGTTGTGTAGGTAGTCTTAAGATAAGAGAGTGAGGCCTATTTTCTCTATTTATTTATCTCTTAACCTACCTATCAAATTTTCAATGAACACATTCAATCCTAGATTTTAGCAGAGAGTGGACATTATCCCTCATCCGTCCATACAGTACATACACAATACACAGATTTTATGGATGTCAAAGAGCCAAGATGTGTAAGTACATACCTTACGTACGTACACAAGGAGAATCTTATCTATATGCCATGTACGCTACCAGCTTTGAATTTATGCAAATTCTAGTATTAACATATAGGTAGGCTTTACTTAATTTAAATTTTAATTTGTGTAACATGTTCAACTAATTACTGATGACGCATTTAAAAAAAGGAAAAAATAAAATCTAGCTACATTATTATCCTACTGTACAATACACAGAATACATACATGTATCTTCCATATGTATAGTGTATAAACTAGTTCAAATAATTAAATTTAATTATTGTACCCCCACAATACAATACAACACAAAATTAAAATGAAAAAAAAATACAAAATGTTTGTCGGTTCATTATACTTGTTCCCACACTCACCTCTAGTCTGTAGTCATCATGAAGTGCCATCAATTTTCTCAATCTAGGACACATTTGCATGAACATGGGGTCAACACATCGTCAATTGACCACATGACCATGTTCCACATGTTTTATTCTACAGATTCTTTACAAGTCGAATTTAAGTTGCACTGTTTACGAGGAGATTCACCTCACACTCATTTTTTCCTTCGCCCATTCATTCTCCAGAAAAGACATTTGTGCTCCACAATGTCCATTCAGGCTGCGTGTTTGTCTGTGGGTCATGGAAGAGTCTCAAATTGAGGAGAGAGCGTGCTCTGTTATATTCCAGAGGGATTGAGTTCAGGATGATGACGACAATCCCTTCCTCCTTAATCATTATATCATATCGTTGTGAGCGTGTGTGTGGTACGGGATCTACATACACTCAAGGTCGTTTCGCTCTCTGATCCAAAGTAAACAGATTAATTGTCAGTATTGTTCCGTGTATGTGGCCATATTTCGTGTTGATCATACAATACTCTGAATGTGTGCCACAGAATTCTAACCTACTACATAGTGAGTTGACACACTGTGTAGATAAACCCGGGACTTGTTGCTTTCCTCTCTCCATCCTTCTACACAGCACTGTGTACAAGATAAAGTTTAGAGAGAGAGAGAGAGAGAGAGGGAAAATTTCCATATCAAAAAAATCTTTGGTCTACACACCATACAGGGGAAACAATGAAAATATTTTTTTTATTTGGCAATGCTACAAGGAGATGTTTCTTGGATGTCTACAGGGTATTGCATAACCTTTTTTCTCACTAGTCTGATAAGTTTCAAAATGATTGTCGTAAAATAACGCACTTGGGATTCAAAAAACGAAATCAAGTGAATTTAGTTGGACACTGCGAGACTGCTCACTTTCCATTACAATGAGGGTTACTATAATTCGTCTTTTGATTGTCAATCTTATAATTTCATGTCAAATTTTTTAAAACTACTTAGACTAGTGAGGAATCATATTCTTCACCGTGTGTCATTTCGAATTTTTCTTGAAAAATATTCTTTTTCATCAAAATTTTCAACTTTTTTGAAGAATTTTGTCATCATTTTGAAATTTTGATGATGTGCTTTCAAATTTTGAGAAAATGTTTTGAAAAATTCCATTCTAGCAGAAAATGAACTGGGCTACAAAACTGCTATCTCGAATTCTTCAAGAAATATTCAGCTTTTTGAAAATATAATCAGTTTTAAAAATTTTGTTGTTGAAATCTCTGGACCGTTTTTTAAAATTGCGCGCTCCAGCCCGGACACTGACCTTTTGACCAGATGTCATATGGGCAAGATCCAGAAAAAGATTCTCTACAAAACTGCACTAACAGATTTTTTCTAGCACGCTCTGGGTTGGCTGTGAGGGGAGTGAAAAAGGTTATGCAATACCCTGTACAGGGTAACATTTCAGACAGGGTTCTCACTGAATATGTTGAATCCATTGAATAGTTGGATAGCCGTGTTTGCTAATACAAAACACAAACATGTATTGTACTCTCCAGCTAGACTTGATGTTGAGATTTCACTCCTCACCCTCAACTACCCCTACTCCTCTCTCTCACAGTCTTCTTATGCGTGTGTCTGAGAGTGAGGAGAAGAGAATCATCAAGCCTTAGTTTGCATGTGAAAGAATGTTGGGACAAAAGATCAATTGTGACAAAACTGAATGAATCAGTCCAGCAGAATATTTTAACACAATTAATTCTGCAAATTGTACAACATGTATCATCACTCTTTTCTCATCCCAGGACTACATATATCGTCCAATAACTACACCTCCTCTCCTCCCCATTATTATGAAAAACATTTCGTGTGTGTGTCCAGGAGTTGTTCTTTTGTCTCCTCTATTTAATTTCTTCAAAACAAAAAATGGGATACGAGTATCCATCTTTAACCTCACAAATTGCATTCCTCTTTCCCCATGTGTGTGTGTGTATCCTTGTATGTGTATTTAGACACCAACAACAAGGAGACACTTGAAAGGCCACGTATATATGACGTCAACATTAATTTTTTGGTGGTATTCCTTACCCCTCCTGTCTTTTGAGGAATTTTCCCTTCGTCCGTTGCTCACTCAAATAATAATATTATGCAGTAATTATACACATATTTGTATGGCTATTTAGCAATTATTGTTACACTACGACATCATTTAAAAAACGACAAGTTGGGAGCTTTGGTGTATATTAAGTAACTTAATATCACTTTACACCAGTCATGTGTGTTTGTATAGAGACACTTCTTCCTTTCCGCCGCAATACACATATCCATGGAACACACACACACACTGAGAGTTTATAGTAGTAGGCACTTTGAAAGCATTGAGAAAGCAAACTTGTTAAAGGGGAGGGGGAGGGGGTTTGAAGATGTAAAGAAAAAATTTGTATAATTTTTCCATAACTAGTTTCCGTTGGTTTAGGCTACTCACTACTCAGAAGACAGACTGGGAGAAAAAAAGAATTATCTGGTGAAGATTAGTCTTTAGAATCGTCTTAACTACTCACAACTCAGTTAAGTGTCAGGTACTCGTCCGTATTCAGTCTTGTAGGGAGGGAGTAGGCAGAACAGGAGAGAGGGAAACATTAGCCATATATGACTATCAATACTGATTTGCCTAATTTTCAAATTCGGTTTATCCCAAACAGGAGAGAGAGAGAGCAACAAATTGTTGTACTCTTGTTGTCAAGATATTCCCAGTAGATATTAACAAAACTTGTAAATATATTGTATATTGCGATAACTAGAGATATTGTAAAGAGATTGTGGATTTGTGCCTGCATTTTTCCTGCAAGGTTCTAATATATATCATTGTCAGGATAAGCAGATTCTTCTCATTTGCCTCTCAAACTTTGTTTTTCCTCCTCTCTGACATTTTCCCTCTTTCCTTTTTGCACACTGATTGACACACACACACACTCACTCTCTCACACACGCACGCAGTGGTGTCTATATAAGTCTTATTAAGTGATCCTCTCCTATTTCTCTTGTGCTCCGTGTACTCTGAGCACAGTACAAATCTATTGTTGTTGTGAGTGTGGAGGAATAAATTATTTCTGTGACAATTAATCCGAAAATCTAAAAGAAGGATGGAGGGGGTCAAGATGGAGGCCGTAGGTCAAGTACGGAAAAAATCTTTTGTACAAAATATGAGAAGGAAGAGTTCAGTCTTTTTACCGGATATCGAGGAAATTCAAAATGAAGCCACGACCGGACAGTACGGGAAGAGTTTTTACAATTATACTCATGAAGCTCTTCCTCGGATGGATAATTACAGGTTACAATTATTTCAAATTGATGACATGCTCTATTCAATGAATAAATGTGGAGTTTTATTGACATTGTAAAAAGTGAGAGTGAATTGTAGCTGTTGCATGTGTTGTTTAAAGTATGCAGGGAAAAAATTCTAAGTTATTATTTTAAAATACTTTTTCCTTTGTTTTTGACAAAAAAATCATTTTCATGATGATAATTCTAGAAATTTAATGTCCTTTCGGGCAGCACAACGACCCACCTTAGATGACCTCCACAATGAAAATCATCAAATGTACAAGAAGGTAAGAAGAGAAGAGGTTCAGTGATCAAATAGAATTTTAAAGACAACAAAATTTAATTTGTACAATTGATCAAATGTCCAGACACACGACACGGAGGGAGGTGACTCGGGTCCATCCGCCACAAAATTCGGTTGGATTACAGGAGTGTTGGTCCGATGTCTTCTTAATATTTGGGGGGTCATGCTTTTCCTTCGTCTTTCCTGGATGGTTGCTCAGTCTGGATTGAGTGAGTCAAAAAATTTCCTGACAAAAGTTTTATTATCCACATGAATATCATGATTAAATTTTTATTTCCTCCTCCTAATTTCCAGTTGAGTCAATGATAATTATTGCCATTTCCACGGTTGTGACGACCCTCACGACCCTGTCCATGGCCGCCGTGAGTACAAATGGAGACATGAAAGGAGGTGATTGAATTTTACATGAACGTTTTTTTTCAAAAAATAATCTCATTTTGTCCTATAACACTAAAATATTGGAATGGATGTAAAAAGGGGGGATTTACTACATGATATCCCGTTCCCTGGGTGCGGAGTGGGGAGGGGCAATTGGGGTCGTCTTCAGTTTTGCAAATGCTGCCATGGCTGCATTGAATACTGTCGGATTCTCCGAGTCTGTCATCGCTCTCATGGCGGACCATGGGGCCACCATCACTGGAGTGGCCGTTCATGATAATCGTATTATTAGTGTCATTGCCATCGTCGTCCTTCAAGGGATCATTGTCGTGGGGAAGTCATACGAAGCCAAGGTATTCAATTCCTCTCAATTAATTTTTGCAAAGAGGGAGAGAGATGGTCATTTTGGAAAATTCTTCAACTTTTTTTTTAAAAAAATCCCTTTATTGTATTAGTGTCAATCGCTCCTTTTGGTCATTCTACTTATTGCCATGGGGGACTTTGTGATCGGAGCTTTTGTTGGACCCATGAATGACACATCCGTAGCCAAAGGATGGGTTGGCCTCAATTGTGATTACCCAACTAAATATTACTACATATTTTATAGATCAAAAAGTATAAAAAGAACAAAATGGATTCTTTTTAATTTTAGCAAAAACATTTGTTGAGAATTTGGGTGAAGGCTACCGATTCTCTGAGGGGAGTCAACAAGACTTTTTTTCAGTATTCTCAATCTTTTTCCCGGCTGTCGCGGGAATTCAAGCTGGAGCCAGTATCTCTGGAGACTTGAAGGTCAGATTCTTTAATATGATTAATCATCATTTTTTAATATTATAATGTAATTTAATTTGTGATTTCCCTTTAATTTTTTTTAAAAAAAGGATCCTGCAACGGCTATCCCTAAAGGAACACTCCTTGCCATTTTCTTGACCTCTGCCTCATACGCACTCTTTGCCTTATTAGCGGGTGCTGGAGTTCTCCGAGAAGCCAGTGGAATCGTGTCAGAGGTTGCCAATGGAACTTTTGCAGACTGTGCCAATCGGACTTGTAAATGGGGATTATATAATGATTATCAGGTAAGTATACGAAGCAAACTTATTTTTTATAATCTGTTAATTTCTTCAGTCGGTCTCGTCGTCTCTTTGTATTTATTATATGATGACATTGAAATCATTTGATTCTGAGTGTGAAGAATGATAACTGAATTCATTGCCACCATGTACATGTAAATAATTAATACAATGCATTATGAATGGGGTTTATTATGAAATTATCCAGGTGATGAATCTGATGTCACTATTTGGTCCATTAATTTATGCTGGTTCGTGCTCAACTGAATATAAAAACAGTCACACATTCACACACAGTCAATGTCATGTATCCCAGAGATCAATGTAATGATTATGAATTATTGAAATGTAGGTTGTTTTGCTGCTACATTGTCATCAGCTTTGTCCTGTCTCGTCTCAGGCTCTGGTAATGTGCAGTACATTTTGGATTCCTTGGTCATTAATTAACATGAATGTAATTTTTATGATACTCATTATACATTTGTGTGTGTGTTTAAAGAAATGTTCCAAGCTTTATGTCAAGACAAAGTTTACCCGTACATGTCTATATTTGGGAAGGGATACGGGAAATCAAATGATCCGTACTTTTCCTATGCCATCGGATTTTTGGTTGCTCTCATCTTTATCCTAATTGGTAAGGAAAATGAAAAAGTCTCATAAATTTATTAATTTTATCTCTAATACCTTCCTCACGTGACTTATAATATAATTTGTGTTTTTACAAAAAAAATAACAATGTGGAAATCAGCTGATTTGAATGCTATTGCTCCACTCATCTCCAATTTTTTCATGGTGACCTATGCCCTTCTGAATTTTTGTGTCTTCCATGCTTCCTTGCTCAAGCCACTTGGTAAGCTACAGTTTTACGTGATGTACATTTCCTCCTTAAATATTTATAGCTTGAGTAATAAACAAATCTTTATAAACAAATGAATATTTTATTCCATGATTTATTCCAGGATGGCGACCCACATTTAAGGTACTAAAAATGTCAACTATTTATATTTAAAGGCTACTACAACAATTATTAAATCAAAGATAGATTATTACGCTATTCATAGTCCTAATGACAAATTAAATCTCTTGTCCACCCACCCACACACACACACGCACACACACAGTATTACAACACTTGGGTGAGTTTGGTGGGAGCGATTCTGTGCGTGGCAGTGATGTTCGCCATGTCATGGGTGACTGCCCTCATCTCTTTCGGTTGTGTGATTGCTCTCTACGTGATAGTCCTCTACCGAAAACCGGATGTCAATTGGGGTGCCACAACTCAGGCTCAAACTTACTCTGATGCTCTCCGTGCCATCCAAGCCCTCAATCAAGAAGTTCAACATGTCAAAAATTATCGTCCACAAATCCTCACGCTGACTGGTTACCCATCCAGACGACCAACTCTCGTCGACTTTGCTTATCTCATCACCAAGAAAACATCCCTCCTCATCTGTGGAAACATCAGTCGGACTCGACAACCTGCCCGCTACCGCCGTGCCATCATCGACAATGGCTACGACTTTCTTCAATCTCGGAAAATGAAAGCTTTCTACGTGATGGTGGACAATTGTAATTTGGAAGAGGGAACTCAGTCCCTCGTCCAAGCCACTGGTCTTGGAAAACTGGCTCCTAACATCCTTCTCATGGGTTACAAAGCCAATTGGCAAACTTGTGAACGGGATGAACTCAAAGAGTACTTTAATGTTCTTCACGAAGTTCTGGACAATTACGTGGCCATCTCAATCTTGCGTGTCAAAGTAAGAGAAAAAATAATCATGCTGTGAATCTAACTGTCCATTTAAAATGTTGTTTTTGTGAAACAACTACTTTCTCCCCCTCTCTTTCCCTGTCTCCCACACACGCCCACCCACCCACACAACATTTTCAATCTGAGGAAACTAAATTATTATTATTGTCTGTCGTGTGTGTCTATCAAAAGGATGGCCTGGACGTGTCACACTTGATTGGACCACTGGACGTGTCTCCCAGGGCGGAGAAGGAAAAGTCTGGACTGGAACGTGTTTCATCCACTGCGAGTTTAGATTTGGGTCATGACAATCAAGCCGTCGATTTTGATCCGACGGATCCGGACGCAATCGGGTCTGCAAATGACGGGAGGTCTCCAATCCCAATGTCACCCCCCACATCCAAGCGGAAGGGAAATAAGTTGATTTTTGGAAAGAGGAATAAGAAGAAAGAGGAGGATGAGGAGGGAGTCATCGGGACTTACCGTGGCCCTGACGGATCCGAACTTCCCAAAGATATAATTCAAAATCTGTCAATCTTCTCCACGAAACAGAATGATGGGACTATTGATGTCTGGTGGTTGTACGACGATGGTGGTGAGTTACCCTTCTCCTCCTTTTTTTAAATTCTACATTATCAAAAATATTATTTTTAATATTTAAAAGCATTTCACTCACTCCAAAAATGGATTTTTCTTGAACTAAATATTTTTTTCCTTGAAATGGAGATCTCACGAATCCATTGTCCGGAAAAAATACTTTTAGCTGGGATTGTCATGTGGATGTCCTTTTTTCTATAAGAAAAAAATAATATTTTGAGCTGTAGGGTAAAATATTTAGGGGTGAGTAGGTAATATTAACAATGTTATTGTTATGCAATGTATCCATCTATTTACGGGAGGAGTTTTGTATCGAGAAAACTATATTTTCCAAAACTTTCTCCCAAAGCACCATTTTGTTGTGTTTTTCCAGTAGATATTCGTGTGTGTTCAGAAATGATGTAGTCTGTATTATTTTCCCATACAAAATACATTACAACTCAAATTGACTTAATTTAACGATAGGAGATAAGAAGATGAAGGGGATAGGGAATAATGGAAAAACACACAGTTGTAATATTATGAATTGCACAAAACTTTGAAGAAAGTCATTGGCTACATTATATTATATCTGAATCCTATCGATTTTATCTCAAATTCTCTCTTCCTGTCTCTCCCTCTCCCTTCCTCTCCTCCCTGACATGTTTTCTGTACACTCAAGTTATTTTTGCATCGCCTTGGGGCCACAAAATATGGTCGGTGTGTCTGTCCAAACATCTCTTTTCTCTCTCTTCCTTTTAAAGTTAACTCTGCATCTGGGGTTTACTCCGTTCTAGTACTGGAAGTGAATGTAGGACAAGAACGTTGATACTGCCACACAGCCTCAACAACCTCTTTGTATGTATATTTAAACATGCAATTATTATTCCCTATAACACTTTTTACCCCCTCTTCTCTCTCTACTCTACGTTCTTTCTCGTCTCTCTTTCCCTCCTCCTCTCTGTCTGCCTCAACTCTCTCCACCAAAACTACTATACGCAATGTAAATGTTGAACCTTCACAAATTTCAATTTCCCTTTTTTCCTTGTCATTTTCCTTCCTCGTGATTTCATCTGACGTTATCACCACCACAAGATCATGCAGATTTTTCTCATCACAAGACCACACAATTTCAATTTAAGTTCACAAGATTTGACAAGATACAAGTACAATGTAGGAGGAAGGGAGGGAGGGAGCAAAAAAATTAATTAATTCCCAACCAACTCTGTAGTAGTCAATATTTATCCATCCATATAAAACACACATACACACACATGGATCCAAAACAGACAACTCGTGTGTGTGTGTGTGTGTCTCCAAAACACAGACAATGAGTAATAGTTTCCTGAATAATTTCTGAAATTCTTAGTCCCCTTCCCCCCTAAACAAACCACCGTCACCCGCCCCAATACCAAATGGCAAACCACAAACATGATGGTGATTGCTTGCGTGCCTTCGAGTTGACAGTGCGTGCTCTGTCGTATTTTTGGCTGGAGAAAGGCCTTAATAGGAAAGACATTGTAAATACTGATACCACCTACAATACACGAGTGCATGTACAACAGAGAACTTTTTGTAAAAAGTCAACCTACACGTTTTTTCATATACTCTTTTAGACTTGTTGTAATATTATTGTAGGCCAGGAGTTCTTTTTATATCTACATACTGTAGTTATAGCTCTATTCACTTGACAGATTTCTTCTTCTCGAGAAAGAGAGAGAGAGAAAAGAGGGGGAGCGATGGAGATGGAGAGAGGTCGTCTTGAAGATTTGTCGACAACAAGAGAGTCTAGAATGGGGAAAGTAGAAAGTTCGTTCACTTTCTCCGCAGGCTTCTCATCCCTTCCGCACTGTACAATACGTAGTCTTCTCCATTGTGTGCAGTGTGTGTGAGTGTACATGTACAATTTGCCCATATCAATTTACTTTCTCCAACCCTCATATTCTACGAGGGAAACAGTAGATAGAAAAATAGTGAAAGCGAGAGAGAGAGAGAAAGAGAGTTTTACAAAAAAGTGGGCCGTGGGCCGGGCCACAGAATTCCTGGTGTGTTTTTATGAAAAATCCTGGTTGTGGGGCCTCTGACCTGACTTTCACCAGGCTTTTGCACTATAGTAATTATTCAATTTAGTAGGATCTTATATCCTATGTACAATGGAGACGGTTTTGTAGTTGAATGTGTGGTGTGCCATATAAGTACTTTGAAAAGTCCCCTTCTTTTCCCCTGTACCTGACATATACAGATGAAACTACAGCATTTGGATGAAGGGCAAAAGTTAAAGTCAGCGTCAATTGTGGTCTCATTCACCAACTCACTTTCACTAACTCCTATTCTTCCTCCTCAGCCCCACTTGTACAACTTCCTATAGAATGACTACCTTCAATAAGCTCCTTATGTCCTCACATACCACCTACCTGTGCGTGTGTGTGGACGACAAAGAAGTACAATGATGTACTGTGAATATCCACATTCTCGACGCAACTCTACGCTCATCACACGATACATGGAAATATTAATCGCATAGAAATGAACAGAATTAAGTGAAACTTTTACTTGGTAGGAGGAGGAAAGGAAGGGAAACTAAAAATATATCATCTCTTCATCACTCCACATACTTTTTTGATGGTATATTTATTCCACTACACAAACATACCCACACATACTTTGTGTGTTTTGGGTCTCGCTAAAAGACTAAAGAGTCAAGAAGAGATTAGGTACGTTACAGCTCAAGATATTCGAGACTCTCCAATTAAGTTTGTGTGTGTTTGTGTAGGAAATATTTGGATTAGAGACTTAATACTGGAATCAATACATTGATTATTTTCTTATTAGTATTAAGGATTATGACAATTAATGAAACCTGAATTCCTTCTGAATGCTTCTCTGACAATGAAAATGAGAAAAAGTATTTTCTTGTTGCTTGTGCTCTTCCAGGTCTGACACTCCTTCTTCCCTACATCATCTCAACACGGAAGAATTGGGCCAGTTGTAAATTGAGAGTTTTTGCCCTGGCAAATAAGAAAGCTGAAATTGAGTTGGAACAACAGAGGTAAAGTTTTTATCATTTTGTCCATTAGATAAATATACCACACTATGAATTGTTTCAATCCTCAAAAATTTTGAGTCACAATGACACCATGGCCCAGATTGAGTTCATTCCTACGGTTAACTTATACAAAAAAGTTAGAACAAAACAAGGCTAGAATTTTATAGCAATAAAAATAGAAAGTACGTAAAGAAATCAATATGTCCGGATGCACGTAGACTGCATTTTTTGAAGTAGGACATTATGTCACAAAGAAAATTATTCCGAAGAAAGTCCCTCTCTCTCTCTATTTAGCTTTGACATAAATACGATTGTCATTCATCCAGATATCCACCTCCATGCTCACGTACGTAAAAAGTAGTACATGTACAATAAGTATTTGGCAAGAGAATACAAGGATGGAAAAATAGAGAATAGAATCAAAAGAATTGAGACTTGAAACTATAAATTCTAATAATAAGTTTATAGATGTAAAAGTTTTGGAGGACCCCCTCCCCTACTTTCTCTCTTCTCCTCATCCTCCAAAACTTTGTACAACAGCGTCAATCAGACTCTTGTCTGTCTACTCCGACAGGGAAGCTGAGGAGAAGAAGGAGACTGAGGTTGAGAGACTAACTTTTTTTTGTAAATTAAATTTTCATTCAATGCTCCCCACATACCGACTCCAACACAGAATATATATACACCCACTGTAAATACTATATTGTACACCGAACCACACTGTACATACAGTACAGTACAGTAGTTTGAGAACAGTTGAGAGCCTTGCCAATCCAAATTTTCCTTTTGCATCTCCCACAGACTCCACGGATTGTGATAGGATGGAATGATCAAAAAAATTGAGAGAAAAAATAATCATCTATAGAGACAAAAAATGATTTAATATACATGGCATGTATGTACACTATTTTGATGGAAGTACATATGTGCAGGGTTGAGGAAAGGAAGCCTAATTGCAAGACATTTTTGTGGGAATATATTATACATGCTTTTTTAATTTGTAAAAAAAGTTTGAGAAAAAACGGAGGATGAAGAGAGAGAGAAAGAGAGAGGGGAACAAAAGAAGGAGATAGTTGTATATATGCCTATATAGTTATCTATATAGCAGGGAGAAATTGTGTGTGTGGATAAGAAGAGAGAGAGAATTTTTAAGCCTAAATGGTTTCATGGAATGGAATGTTAGAGAGGTAGAGCAAAAAAAAATAAGGAGAAGAAGAAGAAAAAGCTTCAAGGAGCAAAGGAGAGTGATGAAAAGTGAAAAGCTTTGGTGAAATACGGAGGGTAATAACTTCACAG
Source organism: Pygmarrhopalites habei (assembly GCA_009870185.1). NCBI lineage: Eukaryota > Metazoa > Arthropoda > Collembola > Symphypleona > Arrhopalitidae > Pygmarrhopalites > Pygmarrhopalites habei. Next base: position 16,217 of record WJFB01000267.1, on the reverse strand, counting down.
CATGCGTGCAGTCTGTGTGTGTGTGTGGAGGCTCCCTGTGTTTGTATGTATGTGTGTAGAAGAGAGGAGGGAAAAAGAGAGAAGAGAAAGATAGAGAGGAAGAGTAGCATGAAAAGGAAGTAAAAATGCTGCTATATAGAGTTCTAAGAATCTCCTCCAATTCCAGTGTCAAGTGCAATACTATACGGTCTATAAAATATCCATGGTTATCTTCATCCGAATTTATTTATTTCTCGTAAATGCGTACAAAACTAGGTAGGGAGAAAAAAAGAGGATCCGGAGGTATATATGTATTGTGCCATATGGTTGTCTTGTCTCAGATCTACAGCCTCACACACACACGGTGTGCTAGGGAGAGAGAACCTTGACTATAGAAGAGGACTGTGTATTATACTCTTTTTTCTATGATTTTCAGCATGGCACGATTACTGAGTAAGTTCAGAATTTCTTACGAGCATTTGACTGTCATTCCAGACATCACGAAGAAAGCAGAAAATACCACAAAGTCTTTCTTCGATGCTCTCATCAAAGGCTTCAAGGGAGATCCTGACGACTGCTGCGGTAAGTTGCCTCCTCCTCACCATGTAATGTATTTTTACACACTACACAACACACACCACCCAAAAAAGAGTAAGGCTTATAGTGTACACGAAGACACTGGATTCTATTGCCATCACACACTGACAACTTCCACACAGCTACACACAGTACTCCCCCTTTATTTCCTCCCTTTCTTCTTGTCGCTTATTTTGCTTGTCATGTCATGTACACGGTGAGTCGTCCCCGTCCTCGTCCTTGTTGTCAACCACCGTGACGCTACTTTTGGATTTTTTCCCCTCCATCCTCCAAATACCATATTGTGTGGATATGCATTATACTCCTGTGTTTTTGGCAGAACCCCATGATCCGTATAAAAGAGTCAACTTACTAGGTATGTAGTGAAGGGATGGTGTGACTTTCCTACCTCTATATCTTGACTCATCCTCCACCCCCCATCGTACATAATTCTTTGCAATAATCTCGAATTATTACGCAGGAAATCACTTTTTCTTCATTTCATCATTTTCTAGTTTCCCACTCTCAAACTCTCAGTCTCACCATTCTTTTTCCTCCTCCTCCTCCTCATTCTCCTCTTCTACTCAATCTCGAGTTTCGTCCTTCTATTTTTGTTGTTCCAAAAGTCTGTCACTGTCTCCTCCTCCTCCCTGGAGACAACATCCACACAAACAAACAACTTGACAATTTTGTGTCCTCTGGTACATAGGGAACACGGAAAAAATTTCACATTTAAAGTATAAATCGTTAATTAATTTTATTTTGTCATACACTTTCCCTGACATGTGGAGGGTACATAGTTCCTCTCAATAATTAAGTTTGAGATTGTGCACTCTCTTTTACATATACACACAACACACGCACACACAAATAGGAGAGTAATGCATAAACAAAAAGCTTTTTACTCTCTCTCTCTCTCTGCTTTTCGTTGAAGACGAGAAGAACCGGAGCTTTCAAAACTCTCAACTCCTCTCAACTCAAAACTCAGCTTGATTCCAACATTTGCAATTAATTTTGCATGAATGTGCTTAACCTCGATCTACAGATTCTATACTGCTCCACGTAAACTGTATGTGCAATGCATAGGGGAAAGGAAGCATAAGGATCCGCTCTCAGTACTCTTGAACTTTGGTGTGTACTGGATAAATGGTTGTGTGTTTGCGTGTGTGTAAGCGGAGACTTGGAGTAGTTTAAAGATGGATAATTTCTTGTATCGATTTGAAACTAAAGATGAAATATAATACAGAGACTGGAGGAAAAAGAGAAGGAGAAGAGAGAAGAGAAGAGGCATGGAGAGATTCACATGCACATGCATGAGTTTTCATCCTTTCCTTGGCTTGGGTAGTAATTACCGTACAAACTACAAGGTAACCTATCCTAACGAGAGAGAACCCAGCCTTTCCCCCGTACTCTATTACAGCATCATTTGAGGCACACACTCTGGGACTGAGAGTGAAAGGGGAGAGGAGGGAGGAGGAGGAAAACAGAGTGGAGGTGGTACGACATGTTCCCAGAATAGAACTGGAGCAGAGGAAAAAGTTTGTTTAGAAAGGGGAGAAAGGTGGCAGAGAGGAATTCTCCAGACGACCGAACGAACTAGTGAACTTTCCCTCTTTTAGTGTTTTTATTGTTACGTAGCTCTTACATTACCTCACCTATAATACAATATGTATATTGTATATAGTATAGAGAGGAGGGAGGGAGGGATCCCCATTAAATGTATAAGGTGCACATCTTCCCCTTCCCCTTCCCTCTCTCTCCAAGTACATAAATAGAGTCCTTGAGTGCTAACAAGTGGAGCATTGCAAAACATGGTTCTGGGAAAAGTACAGCTACACACACACAAACTCCTTGTGTACAAGATAAGGGAGGAGAGACTGTGTGGAATATCCATACACACACATCTCACACCCTGGATACTCCTCTTATATCTTTATATAGTGTAAGATAGGAGTAGAGACCAGGTAAAGGACGCTCGGTGTGTGATATTTTTTCGTCTATATTAGACTGGCTGTGTGTACAGAGGGAGAGAGAGTAGACGGTTTATGGGTTAACGTGGCGTTGTGGAGTCTTCGAGGAGAGAGTCAGAGCGGGGGAAGCCGCTTAAGATTATAGCAATAGCAATGGAAGCAATCACATCTAGAAATCAGATGAATCACCAATTCATGCGATTCTACTCGTCTCTTCTACTCGTCTGCTTCCAGATACTTTCTCTCTCTCCTGTGTGTGTATGTATGTGTGTCTATCTCTCTTCTGTCTCTTTCCTTCAAAAGGTTTTTCTGCTCAGTCAGTCTAAACCCATTCAGTTGAGTTCTGTTGGCCGAGGCGTACATCCACACATTTTATACATGTGATAGTGTGTGTGTGTGTACGTACATGTCTTCCACAACATTGGATTACACGCTCTTTTTACTACCAATGCTAATATCCCCCTCCAGCCTTACAGTCCGTGCTTCCCTTTCCATTTACCTCGTTCTCCTCTCCACCTCTACTTTCACTTTCTCTCCTTCCACACGGGGAAAAGTGAAGTGAAAATCACGGCTGAAACCCGAATTACCCGGCCTTACAAATAAGCCGTTGGTCACTATATGTTAACTGACAGGGACCAGAAAAACGGACTGAGAGTGTGTCTGTACCTCCACACACACACCTACAGATAATGTATAAATGTATGGGTGGTGGAAGGGATGGGGAAAGCGTGTGGGGGGGGGGAGCTAGCCGTCCAATTTGAAAAGTTAGAGGCACATTCAAGGTGTAAATATAAAGGAATCCTCATTATCCGTCTCTTAGACGATATCACCATTGGAATTGGAAACACCATCATCATTGTGTACTCTTCTCTCTCTCCGAGTGAATGTGAGCTTGTGTGTGTAGTAAGTACACGTTATATATTATACATAGTTCTCGGTATAGAGTATGCACTTACCTCACGCACAATAAGGTCCCTTCCTCCTTCCCTTATGTATTTATTTTCCTACCTTCCAATCCCATTGTACAAATCTCTAGAAATTCTTCCAAAGCCATTCACAATACCCAATGCCTTGCCAATACCCATCTATATAATTCTGAATGATGTAATAATAATGGGAATGGCGAGAGTCTTCTTCCTCTCCCTTCCAAAGCTACTTTCTCTCTCTCTCGTCATATGTATCCAAAGTAGGGAACATACAAAAGAAAGGCGGTGCAGATTTCTTTCACCGAGAGAGAGAGAGGAGGAAGAAAAAAAGACTTACGTTTATAGGAATAATACAAAAGTATCTAAATCTGGCATACTGGCTACAATCCATGAATAGAGTAACAGATAAACGTGAGTAATATAATATATATTATTATAGTATTACTGTCATTGTATTCATCCTTTGAAATCTCATTCATATCATTCTTCCTTTCCCTCCTCCTCCTCCTCTCCTTTTTTTTCTTCACGAATTTCAAAGGAAAAGGGACCAGCCATTCTCTCTCTGCACAGGTCAAAGGTACAAAAAAATAATATTGTCTGTGTGCTCAGAAATGGCAATTTGTAATGGGAAAATAAGGGATGGAATTGGCGACTGACGTCCGTTGATATTGGCATGGATAGCAGAAATACATTTGTATACCCTCCACACACACCACACACCATGCGCGTATAGACGTGTAATGGTGAAAGTAATAAGAAAGTATAGAAAGTCCCAGTGGATCGCAAAAGGAGAGAAAGAGAGAGGGATGGAATATCATAGAAAATTGAGTTGAGTGAAGGTGGCGTGATGAGGAATAAGAGATATAGATTAGGATATGGAGAAGACGAACTTGTCAGTTTCCACATTCTCATTCTCAATCTCTATTTCTGCCTCACAAGAAACATAACATGACAATCCGAGGTTCGGACTTGAAGAATGAGATAATCATTCCTTCCCTCCTCCTCCCTCCTCAAGGAATCTGTAGACAGTGCTTTGTTCTCCCATCTTTATGTGTGTACACACACACATCCAGACACACAAGAAACGTATGTGGGTCGTGTGTGTGTGGCTGTCTCATGTCGGGTGGGTGTAGGGAAAGAGGAAGAGGATGCCATACATCTGTAGTGTGTGTGGTTTTAGCTTCCTCCCTCTACTTCTAATTCAGTCTTTGTCTTTTCACGAATCATTTCCTTACATTTTTCCCTCTCCCTCCCTCCATCCCAACGGTTTTTTCTTTTCTTTCTTCTTTTTTTTCTCAAAAGTTTATTCTCTCTCAATCTTCAATACACGATATACACAGCCGAGGGTACTCTTCACTTGGGAGTGTGTGCATAATTTGGATAGGAAGCGAGAAAAAGGCTTGGGACGGCTTCCTCCTTCTATAATATACTTTACTCCCTTCAACCTACTTCTTTGGCACTCACTTTATTCCATTTTTATGGTTTTTTGTCATGACTTTGCACTTTTGTGGACGCAGATTTCTCCTCTTCCTTTCACCCACTTCCTCCCAGTCTGTTCTGTCTGTCCGAGAAAGAGACCCGAGGAATGCCTTTTTATTACCGATGCGATAGCCGTCCAACATGTAGACAGAAAGAGGGACAGAACAATGCGAAGGAAGTGAAGAGAGGCAGGGAGAAGGGAAGAGAGGGAACGGAAAATGTTTTTCTATTTTTACCACGACTATATTATATACAAGGAATGGATTTAACAATCCATTTTCTGTCTCTTCATTTTATCTTAACTTTCTCCACTCGACCCGACCCTCCAAATCAGCATACATCATGAGAATTGTTATATTATGTATGTATGTGGAAAATGTTCGAGTCAGAGTCTCCACCAACCATCACCATAAAAGAGGCAGAAAAACATAATAAGAAAATCTGGAGGAGGATTCAAGGACTAGGGTTAGAATCTCAAGTTGATCTCTCCCTCTCCCACAGACACGACCAAAAAACAAAAGACTCCCACTCTTTCCCTCTCTCTCTCTCTCTCTTCAGATATTCTCCCTAGATATGCAAAGAGACTATTATTATTATTTTAGACACACTCACTCTCATTCCAGGAAAATTCAGTACAAAACTCCCTTTCAATATTTCTGTTTTCTTAACCATGTCCCCCTTCTCCAGTCCCATTCCTCGTCCTCTTGAGCTTTTGCAAAAAACAAAGGGAAAAACAGTATACAGATTTCTACTGTCATCCGATCTGAATAGATTTCCTCAGACTTGATGGGTGAAAGTAAACTATGCTTTCTCTCTACAAATTCGTATTCATGTTTCATGTGTCTTGGGCAGTCGTCAAAAAACCATTTGTCAATAAATTTAGAAATGTAGTATTTTAATTGGCTGAAATTAAGGAAGAAGTACATATCGAGTTGATACTGAAATAAATGTACTTTTCTTTGATGTTCAATATTATACAATTTTGATTATTGAAGGTATATGATATTTTAAAATATTAATGTCAAAGGATCTTGTCAATGTCATTGTACAATGGTACAAAATAATGAGAGTTTCCAGGAATTCATCTTCATTTCCTTCTGACGTCTTCTGACATAAAAATTTTGTACACGGAAATCATGACAAGAAATAGAGTGTAAGATGGATGGAAAGGGAGAGATGGAATGAAGGTCTGATCATTTTTTTAAAAAATTTCTCTTCCACATACACACACACACAAGAAATGTCTAGAAATTCCATGATTAAAATTTATTCATCTTGTCCATGATTCCCATTATGAATGCACTCTCTCTCTCTTTCTGATCCCGCCTGACTGTCCTCCCAAAGGGATCCTGGGAAAGAGTGAACCTTGAAATTATTATAAGGTAACCTACATACGGAAACTTCATTCCGAGTACAGGATGAAAATAAAATGAGAATTTCTCTATGACTGTCTGTCTCTCTCCCTTTCTCTCGTTTATCACATCTTTTTGATTTGAAAAAAAAATGGTTCCATCTGTCTACATTGTACAAGTTGATTGGTTCAATTTCAACTTGTGAGGCTTCTTCTCTTTTATTTTACTAGATATACCCACAGAGAGAGAGAGAGAGAGAGTGGGAGAGAAACACATGCACTCCGCTGTCCCTACAGAATGACTACTAGACTCAGATGAAAGTTTCAATTCCTTGTGGTTTTAATGCTCCTCCTCTTCTTACCTCTCTGTAAAACTGTAAAAACTCTTACAGTTTAATAGCTCCGTTCAAATGGCTCCCTTCCCGACTCTTCTTTCTCATCCTCCTTCTCTCTTTCTTTATGAAGGGCTATAACCTTAAGGAATTTTAAGACTACACCAGCCACTGTCTCCACGCACACACGTGCACACCTCCCTGTCTCTCTGTCCCTGTCTACACGGACTGAAACTAAAGAGAGAAAGCGTAAAGGATATTTTGAATTGACTCAATTTGTGTGTGTACTTCTCTCTCTCTCATTCCCTCTTGGTTTGTATATTATCCTATTCGATTTTGTATTTCTCTCGATTTCTTCCATTCCCATTTCCAAGTGATTTGACTGAGTAGTTGAGTAGAAAGAAATTCTGTGGTGTAGTACAACGCACACAACTGGCTTGAATTTCACCAGAAAAAACTGAACGGAGAAAAGAATAGTAAGACAGTGACGAGAGATCTTTTTTTACCAGAGAGCCTCCTCTTCCTGTTCGGTTGTGACTACTGACTGAGAGAATGAGGGAGTAAGAGGAGGAGAAGGAGGAGGGGAAAGAGGATAAAGGTGTTGAAGTCTTGGTTGAAGGGAGTGTGCATGAATATATGCAAACAGTGTACACGATGGCTAAGTACTTTTCCTCCCACCATCTTCTCACCACAAGACGATACCCGGATAAAAGAATGGAGGAGGGAAATGCTGATTTGACAATTTCCTAGAGAGCTCTCTTTCTCCTCCTCTCTTTCACACACACACACACAAACTCTCACACTTGTGTAGATAAATGAAGGCTTCAATTCAACGTTCCAGCCTTCCAAAGGAATACTCAGTCCTCCTCTGCTCTGTGGTGAAGGTGTGTGCGTGTGTGTGTGGATGGAGGTAACCGTAAACCGTTCCACTATGATGGTGTCGAGGTAGACCACGAGATTTTCACCATCTCTCTCCATGGTTACAACACTCAAACTCTCCTTCCATTCAATGTATGCAGAGAGAGGAGAGAGAGAGACTGACAGAGGAGGTTTTAGGGATATTTATATAATCTAAAATCTTACGGGGAGGATATAAGAGAAGAGATCCGTAGACTCATCTCTCAATCGTGGTCGCTTTCTCTCCCTCACTTTCTCCTCGTGTTGATCGTGGATGGTTGGCTAGGGTATTCGGTCTCACATCCTTTCAGTCAATAATAATAATGGAATTGTAAGCATAGTTTGAGTGTCTCTACTCCATTCACTTGAATCTCTCGTTATTCGTTCGATTAGACACGTAGGTAAGCATCCCCAGTGCAATGTAATAGCTCCCTCCTTTCACACACACATACACACAGTGAAAGCGGACTATCACTGGGCTGGGTGAGGACCAAAAATGACTTTGTTCTACAGTAATAGATTGAGGGATTTCTGGAACGAGTTTTTAAACTCATTTGTTTCGTCTGTGCAGAGAATTTTGTTTGAAAAACCCTGTCATTAGGAAATTTTACACAATAAAAATTCAATTTGGTTCTAATAATGTAACAGACATAGCTCTGAGTGAGCCGCTGTCCTCAATTTTGAGTGGAAATCATTAGGCAAAAAATCATTAGGGTGGTCTTTTATTTGGAGTAATTGAAACAAAAGTGTTAGTCAGGGTCGATACGGGGATATAATTAACGTCATTTGTCATTGAGAACGGAGGAGTTGGAGATGAGAATCATCTAGTTTGAAATGTCTGATGTGAATGTATGGAGGAGTAATTTCCCGGGGTAGGATAATGTGTTTGCAGGGTCGTCAAAGGTCAAGTAGGGAGAAAATTTCGGGTTGTGTATACATACGTGTGCCTTCCGTCCTCAATAAGTGTGGATAGGTGGGGATAAAATTAGTGTCAATTTAATTTTGAGTCAGGCAGAGTGTGCGAGGGACTCTCTATCACGAACCGGTGAATTTTGTATACCCCATTAGTCCTTATTATTACGTGTAAATATAATTTGGACAGACGGATGAACATTGAACATGGCATCGAATTAAAATGATGAGTCGACGCTGAGGAAGGGAAGGCACGTTGTAAAGTAGTCTATGTATACTAATACTATACACAATAATTTTTGTTTGTATTTTACTCCCCGGGTGGTGGAGAAGAGAAAGTACAGGGGAATAACTAATCCAAGTGTATGCACATAAGTATAGCATAATTTACTCGCCTTGGAGTCCTCCTTTTCCTCTAGAGACAGGCTGTTCTCCTTGTCAATATTTAGCCTAATTATTTGTCAAAAGGAGGAAGGAGAAGACGGGATGTAAAATAATACTCCATCTCCCCCATTATTTGTTCAGTGATTCTCACAACAGGAAAACCTTGGAGAAAGTCTGTAAAATGATACACACACACAATAATACCAATGTACTCCTTTTAGTGTGTGGTACTAAGAAGTGTAGAATCCACTCTTTCTCTCTTCACCACTTCCTAATTAATTGTAGTAGTGTCTATTCTGAAAGTGGAAACATCAAAAGGTTACAAATTACATAATGGTAGATAATCCAACGGATCAAATTAAATTAGAGTCATGTTCTAAAGTCAATGTATTTAGATCTCTGTTCATACACACCAACAAGACTGGGCCTCACAAAGTTTCCATTCTATGGAAAATTTCTCGTTCAATTGAGTTCGATAAGAATTTGTTAAAATGTTGTCAACACTTCTCCTCCTGTTCAATTGAAGACGACATTATGACTAAATGACGAGCCACTCGCTCATTTTCTCTTATCCAGCTTAATTGATGATTAAAGTCGACATCCAAAAGAGATACGGATTAAGTAGTATCTTCGCGTAGAATATGTAGTGTGACAGTATTTCAACAGAAATTAATCAGACTGACATGTAAACATTGTAAACATACACGAGAGGGGATTTATTCCTAAATGAAGCGTCACAATTAATTGAATTAAAAAATGGACTATAAAGTAGCTATTATCCTTATCAATTAAAAAATTCACTGACCTACACACATACACACACACACAAAATACAAGCGTAGATGCTGTAGATAAAACCAATTTTTTCGCTTTATTGTCTGCGTCACTGCAAATACACGATTGTGTGATTTTCAAGTGCTTTAAAATTGATTTGACAGGTGAGGGTGTAAATAATGTTGGATATAATTGAGATTTCAAACACACACGAGTGTGTGTGGAGAGAAAAATAAGATTGACATGGATTGAGATTTAATTTTTTTCTGATTTTTTTTGACAGATCCGGAGACTATCATCACTGACTCTGAACTGTTGATTCTGAAGGAGAAAACTAATCGTCACCTGAGATTACGAGAATTGCTATTGGAACATTCCAAGTCCGCCAATTTAGTGGTCATGTAAGTTTTTTTACTTTCACTTTCTCTAGTTTACTGTATACAATTTCGCATCGTCCACAGCAGCTTTCTCCTCGATACATTTAGTTGTTGCTATTTTATGACATTGACAAAAAAGATGTTGTTCACTCCCCTCCTTTTCACCTCCTCCTCCTCCTCCTGCTCTTCACACCCGAATCTTTGGTGAAAAGAATTCGAGGAGTTGATGAGGGTCTCTTGTGAATAGCACCCAGGTACGTCATACAAAATTTTGTGCGAAAAGCGTTTCCGATTAGCTTTCCTTCTTCCACGTATACCCCACTCGGGTGGGTGTGTGTGTGTGTACTAGTAGTGGGTGTATATGTATACCATATACAGTGGAAAGAGAGAATCCCTCTTTCTGCAACATATATGACATTTGTTGGAGGCACTCTTTCAAAAAAAAAAGAAGTGGAGAGAAGGAGCTGAGCAACATGTCATGTCAAACTTATTAATTTTTGTTCAAATATTTGCTCAACAGTAATGATGCAATTCTATTATGGAGTATATGAAATTAATGTGTGCTCTTACATTTCTCTCTCTCTCCCTCTTTTTCGCTATATTATGGAATCACTGGATGCAGGACGTTACCCGTTCCTAGAAAGGGCACTGTGTCTGCTCCCTTGTACATGGCCTGGTTGGAGTGTCTAACAAGAGACATGCCTCCCTTCCTCCTAGTTCGTGGAAATCAAACATCCGTCCTCACTTTTTACTCTTAAATCTAATCATTGTCAGTTCGACAGTTTTTTCTCTCCCCACTCCTTTTCCGTATTTTGAGTGGAAGTGGGAGAGTGTGAGTGTGTGCTCTTCAAAATATTTGTGTCAACAGCAATGGAGGAGAGAGAGAAGCAGAGAGAGAGGAAAAAATCTATTTTTTTCATTAGGTACTCACAATCATTTTTGTTCACACACATTAAATAATTTTGAACAAGTTTGTACTTTGTAGAGAAAAAGAAAAATTGCTTTAATCGTTGGATATTGTAATTTAGAGATTTGGATGAGTAATAATCTGAGAGAAACCCTCTCCTTTCGTTTTATTATTATTATATTTGTTTACGATGTGTACCTATTCCAGATTTTATTTTAAAATGTAACTTTATTAAATAGTAAATTGATAGAGGATATTAGATTAAATGATTTTTAAAATTTTTTTTTGTTTTTTATCTAAATCTATATTTTAACCTGTCCCTTGCCTTGTAATGTTTCAGTTTGAACAAGCAATTTTGAGACATATTTTGAACATTGTAATATAAATAGCAGTGCTTGTGTTGAATTGAATATAAACAGATTATTATTAAAATGAACCAGAGTCAAAGTTATAAAAATAAAAAGTTGTACTCATTTTTTTGCTTTAGCATGATATTTGGTATTGAGGTCAGAATATTTCAATATAAAATATTCCCATCCGATTTTTTGAAGCACTCTTATTTCCATGTCACATCGATCATGTAAAAAATCACCAAAATAAATCCATACAACTTCCGTGAGAGATGCAGCGGACCACACAACACACTGTATACATTTATGTATGATCCTTTAATTACATAGTCAAAAGTTAAGCAATGATCTATATCTTTATGCAAAGCTGGAGGATTTACGGGGATAAAAAAATAACTTTTCCCTAGGATACCCCTGAGATAAACTGATTATTTACCAAGTATCACTATAAGTACCCTCAAGACCCTACCCATTATAAACTCATCGCCTATCTCTTACTTCCTTCGGTTCGACTTCCTTGGTGTGTGTGTGAGAGAACTTGTGTGAGGGGAACATAATTTATTACAATATTATTGCGAATTCAGTCTACAGTTCTAGAGAGTAAAAGAGGAGGAGGAAGACGACGAGGATGAGGAGGAAAAGTTTGTCTCTCGAAAAAAAAGAGAAAAGAGCATTTCGGAATTAGTGGAAGGAAGGGGTAAAAAAAAGAACATGGAGCGGGGAATGGAATTGTCAATTTGTCTCGCTCTCTTCCCTTTCTAGTGAGGATGGGGTGACTGCTTTCTCTCTATAACATTTTTTTGTAGGTACTTTCTTCCTCTCCATTTTCCAGATTAGATATACAACTTACCATGTCCTTCGTCCCTCTTAATAGAAGGGAAAAACATGAGAGGATGAGGGGGGCGAAAAAATGCAGCATCCATCCAGCACTCTTCTTTTTTTGGGAGAGGCAGGATCCCATGCCATTTTAAGTGAGCTAATATAAAGTAAATATAAAGTAAACATGATGTGACGATACTGGATACTGTAGGGCGATTCGTATATACAGAGAGAGAGAGAGAAAAAAAACTCCAGATATTGTATGCTGGCTATGCTAATGGAAAACTTTGAGTAGACGAGGAGAAATGAGTGAAAGTATATTACAATAATATAGAAAAAGGAGGTTTTGCTGGAAGACTGTGGGTGAGGGAGGGACGAAGAGAGACAGTGTCCCTGACACTCTACTCTACTCTACATGGTGGAAGGTAAACAGAGGAACAGAGTATGTAAAATTGGACAGTACATGTTTATAAAGTATGACTAGTGTAATCCGCTTAATGAAATCTCGTGTACAGCCATGCATAGAACGAAACGGTCGAATGTTGTTGGGAGCAAAAGGTTATAAAATGAAATGGGAGGTTAATCCATTAACCCTAAGACTAGGACTAGGACCACACCACGGGGCCAGTCTCTCTCACGCACACACACACATCTACATCTACATCCACAATAATAATAATAATGGCACAAGATAGTAGTAGAGGACGACCTCCCCAAGCTTTCTCTTCTTTCATAATATGATACTAAATTTTGAATCCTCTTCTCCCTCTCTCTCTCTAAAAATATTCGTCATTTTGATTTTCAGTCCAATCCATACTGACTGACTGACATGTAATCTGTATGTACACATACTAGTAGTACACGTGTATGTGTGCTTGTTAGACACTTGTTTTGACCTCCATTTCGTTGCCACACATTTGTTTCGCCGGGTTAATACTCGTATAGCGTATACTTGCACTATATAACATCTATAATTAATAAACTCTCAATCTCGACAAATGACTAGTGAGTTACTTTGGTTGATTCTGATTCAATATTTTTACGCTCTCTTCCTCCACCCACTCACCTAATAGAGAGAGAGACTCTCTCGCTGTTGAATGATGAAAGGTTTATTTGGAACGACAAGGGTTTTTGGAGGATCTAATGAGTCTGTGGTCATCAACAATTCGATTCCTAATTGTACATCCATGTTCCCTCTCTTCCATCATCCCCACTCGATAGTCTCTCTCTCTCTTTCTCTGGTGTTCTTCATCCATGACAACAGACCGACAGACGCGTCGTAGGCTTGGAGACTGAAATGTTATTCATTGGACATTTATTGTGAATCTCAATCTCAAGTCCAGGTTTTGTCCTATATTTTCAAGAGAAGGGGGAAAACTTTTAGGAAACAAATTGGTTCCTTTCTCTCTCTCTCTAAAATCAACTTTGAGTTGGTGGTGGTGGTGGTGTGTGTGTGTGTGTGAGTGGTTCCTGAGTAGAACAACGAGAATTAATTTACTTTAATGTTCAAGAGTCTCCCTGCCTCCACGAATAATTTTCAGAGATTATGCAGCAAACACAGTGTGTATGTGTGTGTGTGTTGGTTTAAGACTGTGATGGGACAAAATACAACCATGTGGTGGTGGGAGAAGGGATGTGTATGTAACTACAATAAGTTACAGAGAGAGAGTCCCAGACAACATCACAGACTTTTAGCTCAAATTCCGTCAGAATACAAATTTGTGCTTGTATGATTCTCTCTCTCGGAAGGAACATTTCAAAAATCAAGTCCTACACCCTTTCTCACTCTGTTTTGTTTTGTATGTCTACTGATGTAACTGCTTTTTCAGTGTATACATAATAAATGTGTTGTGTAATACGGAGAGAGAGAGAGAAAGAGAGTTCGTGTGTACATTTTAATATAATTGGGGAGAGGAATCAAAATTCACACACAAACTTGTGCACACTTGCGTCTACCATACACTCTATATCTGGCATTCTTATCCTTCATACTTCACTTCGTAGGCTCAACAAAATTCCGAGTATTTCTTAAGAGTTTCCTTATAATAGGTAATAATGAGTACAAAAAAGACGAGAGAGGGAAGAAAAATCATTTTTTGACGCAGACCATCTGAAAAATGAGGGAGAAAATGATGGGTGAACGTGATTCCTGGGATGGAACGATACGCAAAAAATATGCACTTTAATTAGTTAAAAGTCAACGATGAATACAAATCAGTTTCTGTTCAGCTTCTGACCTGACAGTCATGTATTGACTGGTTCATGTGTGTGTGTGTGTCTACTCACAGAAACACAAAAAAAAGACAAAAGAAACACAAAATCTCAATCATCACATAATAAGTAATTAATAATAAACCTATTTAGAAATACAGTCTTCTTCATCCATCCATCCACGACAGTCATGCTATACCCAATTACGTGTAAAAAAGTGGTATGAAATTTATGAGACCTTTTAACAGGATGTCATGTACATGCAACACTCACAGTAGCCAAGAATGAAGAAGAGTTTTGATTCCTGACATCATCATAGTCTGTCCTTTTTGGCTGTGCTAAAAAAATTGTATAATATATAGGGAAAATGGAAAGACTCGAATTGATTCAAGGTTAAGAACAAAGTAGAAAATACAGTTAAACATCATGTCAGAATATTTTATTTACATTTTTTTAAAGCTTTTTTTTCTTGGACGACACCGATATTATATATTTTACTTATAATATATAAAGTGCAGATGAACAACTGCAATTTCGGCAAGACTTGGAACAGCCTATCACCTGGCATCGCATTCCCATCATTTCCATCTTCTTCTTAATATTATTCTTATGTCAATAATTCCAATTTTGTAGGACATTCATTTCCAGTTTCAATGTCTTAGCTGTGTATCATCATACTGAGTTACTGAGTGACTCGTCATATCTTCATTTACCAACTTGTGACTGTGTAACCTAAATTTACATTGGCAACAATTTTTTTTCCAAAAAAACACTTTTGTCCCTATAATAAACAGTTCACTCTCCAACACAGATCTGAGCTATCTTACGTATCTTATACCTATTTGTGGAAATACTTTCGTTTTTCCCTTTTTCGTGCAAAAGTGCAAATTATGCAGTAATTAGAAGTAGGACCTTTTTTCACATTATTACTCTTATCTCGTCATAATAAATAATGTCGGTCACAGTGGACCTTTGCTGTTGTTGTTTTCACAAAAATAGTCTATCATCCCCCCTGGAAATCGATCTACTGAAAATGACTCCTCCACCATTTTAATTTAAAATTTAATATGCGTTGTTTAAGTAAAACGTTATGAATAGCAATTTGCCCCCTTATCATACTTTTTTGTACACAGGTACCCAGAAAATCCATTCATTTCTTTTTGCAAAATTTTGACTTTATTTATTCGTGATTGGTCTTTAAAACGTCAGCCATCACAATGTGGAATCTTATTGATGAAACAATTGCAAACTTGTTATTTTGGGCTGTATTCTCTGCATCTGCTATAGAGCTAAGTTATTTCTGGTGAAAATTTGCTTTCACTACATCCGCACACAAATATTTAAAGTATAATAGTGGTGGAATTCCAGTCGTGAATTACTGTGTGAAATTCTACACATTAGATGTACTCACATCATTTTTAACAGTTAAATCAGAAACATGCAAAAATTTTCCCAACATTATTATCAACATTATGTGTAACAATACTTGTACCATATTTATGTGTGTTATCCTTATTACTGTACAGTAGTAGCATTTCAACAATTTCTTCATCTTTATAATTTTTATATTTCCCAAATGTAATTTCCAGAAGATTTGACGCTGTCGAGAAGATCGATGAGCAATTTCAAGTAAATTACAATTTACAACCTTAAATACAATATAGTTTTTGATGTCGTCACTTCAATGAGGAATTAATTCTGTACACCCACACACAATTTTCTCTAAAAAAACAAACAATCACTCCGTATATTTATCAAAGTTGTATCATATTTTAATAATTCGATTTGGTCATTAAAACTAATCATCCCGAACATCCATTTTATCTTACATTGTGAACAAACATTGAGTACAATCATCGATTCATATACTGAACCAGCCAGCATTCTCGTAGTACACCGTGTCCCACAATTGACTCCCTGATATGAAAAATTCGGCATTTTTGAACGGGTTGAGATATTGACAAAATTCCGAA